>CBVK0101922931.1:0-31732 GCA_900067695.1 Picea abies
GTCTGCTGAGGAGCGGATGAAGTTGAAAGATTTCCCCAAGATTGAACGACATTGAGCCTCTGATTCTGAAGGTGCATCAGGTATCAGAGCCTTTGAAGATTTCTACTGTGCACTTGGCGACTCCATTGTGATGACTCCACTGTGGCGAACCTGCCTTGTCAATTGTGGCTTTTAGAGGCAGGCACACGCGGTCCCATCCTCAACTTCCTCTAGCTACGCCTGAAACTGAGTCGGAGGTGGTTCTCAGAAAAGGAAAGGCATCTGAAGGAGAAGCTGTCACTGCCAAAACAAGTAATCTTCCATCTCCTTCTGTAGGAACTCCATTTTCTCCCCCTCAGGTTCTTAGCAGACCACTTTCTGAAGCTTCCCGTTTCCTTAATTTTGGGAGTGTTCCTGTTGAGGTTTCCCCCCCTGGTCTGGGATTGGAGGGAGAAATCCTTGTCACTCCCCTTTCCCCTGAAGTTGTACCTCGGTGTAGGCCCAGGGCCACAGAAGATTTCCCCATTCCTAGTTGTACTGCTCCTCCTCTTGTTACTGTTGCCGCTTCTACACAAAGAGAAGCATCCACCAGCTTAAACTCGCTATCCTTCTCCCTAAATCCCCTACTGTTTCCCACTCCCATTAGGAGCTCATCCCCGGTATCCCCTTTCTAAGCTCCTTCTCCTCCGAGTTCCCCTTTACATAATATCCCTATGGCTGGAGAGAATCCCCCATTGACCAGAATGGAGGCCATTATAGCCGCTAGGTATGCTCCCCTTGTGTTACCTTAGCCTCTTAATGCCCTTCCAGCAGATGGTTACCTGAAACAGCTGCCCAAGTTTACAGGCGAGGGGGACATATCTGCAAAAGAACACCTAGAAGCCTTTTATAGTTTTACAGATGATAATGTCATCATGCATGCAGATGTATGGATGAGGATTTTTGTCCATAGCCTTCAAGGAGAGGCTAGAAAGTGGTTCAAGGCCCTGCCTCCTGGATCTATCAATGGAATCGAAGCTTTGGATAGTGCCTTTTTGAGACAGTGGGGAGATAAAAAAGACTTCATGTATTACATGACAGAGTTTGGGTCTTTGAAGAGAAAAGAAGGGGAGTCTGTCTCCGACTTCTCCAAGAGATTCAATAAAATGTACAACAAAATCCCTACTGAGATAAAACCCTTTGAAGCCTCTGCAAAGATAACTTATGCTAGCGCCTTTGATCCCAATTTTTGCCTCTTGTTGAGGGAAAGGAGAGCCACTACACTGGCCCGCATGCAGGATGCAGCCGTGGAGGTAGAATCTAACATATTGGTCGTTGACCGACTCAGGAATATTGCTAGTAGAAACATATCCAGGTAGAGGCATGAAGGTTCCCCATCCAGTTCCTCTCCCCTGCCCCTTCAGACAGATGAGACAGCTAGAGTGCTAAAATCACTTTCGGTCAGGATGGAAAGGTGGGAATTAGAAGGGAAACCCGTCTATAGAAATCCCCAAAATAAAAATAGTAGAGGTTTCAGGAAGCCTAATAACAATGTGCCACAGGATTTTCCTAGGGAACAAAGGAGCAGGGATAGAGATGATTAGAGGATTCAGACCCCTCTCCAGAACAATCTACTTTCTCATGAGGAGGGGGAGGAGGTGGATGAACTCGACCCCGAGATCCATTGCATCAAGGACACTTCCCCATTTCCTCATTTGACTCAATATGCGTATGAAGAATCCCTTATCAACACTCAAATCAACAAGTTGAGTAGAGGGGAAAGAGATAGAAACACTCCTAACAGATATAATCTCAGGTCAAAAAAGAAAGAAGGGAATTTTGATAAACGGGATCAGTGCCCCATAGCAGAGAGGCCTACTAAAGTTGCAACAGCCACTACCAAAGAAAAGAAAGCTTAGAGTGCTTCACCAGCAACCAAAGAACCTGTCACTGAGGTAAGTGAAGTTCCTAAGCCCGTTCCTTCCTTCAATTTTGAGCATGAGATTCAGAAGATTAGAATCCCTGTACCCCTATCTGAACTAGTTAAAAACGAATATTTCAAAAGGTCCCTCTCCAAGATGTTACAGTCTGACCCTCCTTAGCCTTCCACTGACTTAATAAATCTCCAAGATGAAAAGCTAGCAGTTGTCCTAGGGCCCATGGTAGAATATAGAGATGATTCATGCCCCCCCTTCTACACATCCCTAAACATACATGATAAAGTGCTGCATAACTGCCTCATGGATCCAGGGGCTTCCCATAACCTTATGCCCAAAATAGTAATGGAAGAATTGGGACTGGAGGTGACAAAAGCTTATCATGATTTGTTCTCTTTCGACTCAAGGAGGGTGCAATGTCTGGGAGTCATCAAAGACTTGGTGGTTTGTAACACACCCACTATCGTAAATTAAAAATTTTGGGGTTAAATCTCCCACACATGAGAAATCTCTAGAAACCTGCACTTGCAGAATGCTAATCCCTGGTTCAATATCGGGATTCGGGGTTTCGGAGGTTGCGGTGTCGAGGGTCCTTGTCCTCTCGAATCCCCGATCACCGATGGAACGAATTTTCGACGCGCCCCTTTGGTTGCCTCAGCCCCGCTTGGTTAAGACTCTAGTCCATACGACCTGTTTCTATATGACCATACGACAACTTCTCGTCGAGGTTTCAGAGTTTGCGGTGCCAAGGTGCACATGTACTCAGAACTCCCGATCCTCCGATCCCCGATGTGCTCCTAGCATATTGTCTTTCCGGGCTAAGTCCTGGTCAATACGACCACCACGTTCACAAGACCATGGTCATAATTCTTGTCGGGGTTTGGCGCCTTTCAATGTCATGGCGCACAAGTCCCCTGGACTCTCGACGCGCCTTTACACTGGCTAGCCCCCTTGGCTATACCATGGTCCATGTGACCACTTACCATACGACTGCAGCCGTATAACCTTCCATCGGGGTTTTGGCATTTGTGATAACACAAAACACCTATACCCGGGAATCGTGATATCCCGATTCCCGATTCTCCCGGATGCTCGACACGTGTCCCTTGGATCAACTACTTATGATGGCGTCGGAAATTCGCATATCGCGGTTTCGTAATGCAAGGGTTTCAAGTCCTTGAAATCCCCGATATGCCGAACTCTGACTCCCTCGGATCTCTCGCCACGCGTCCTTGCTAATGGACGATGTTGATCCTGTTGGGAAATCGCAGATCGCAATTCCGTGTGGCAAGGGTTCTATATATTCGAAAACCCTAATATGCCGAACTCCGACTCCCTCGGATCTCTCGCCACGCGTCCTTGCTAATGGACCGTCCTGATTGTATCGGAGAATCGCGTATCGTGATTCCCTTGTGCATGAGACTCTTGTCTCCGGGTACCCCGATTCCTCGATCCCCGACCCTTCAGGATCTGCTGCCATGTGTCCCTATTAATTGGACGGCTCAAATCCTATTAGGAAATCACAGATCGCGATTTCCTATTACAACGGTTCCACACTCCTAAATTCTCCGATGAGCGAAATCCTGACGCCTCCCAAAAGCTGACACGTGTCCTGCCGAGATCAACGGTTAGGATCCATTCTCGAGATTTCGAGGACCACAAGGTCTCGATTCTCAGACTCAACAAAACCCTGATGAACCTGTTGTCCCGATGACTTCTCTGGGATGTTGACACGTGTCCTTCCGAGATCAACGACTAGGACTCTCCCTCTGCACACTAGAGTTTAACTTTGGCGCATCTTCTCGAGGTCTATCGGTAGTCGGGACTATGATCCAAGATCCGATGGTTCAGATCATTTCCTCGCATGCCTACCCCTGCGCTTAACCCCTATGCAGCTTCTCCAGATCCAACGGCTGACAGGTAATCGAACCGAGATCTAACAATCTAGATTCGTTCAATTGGGTCTTAGGGTTTTCGATCCCAATTTCTCGTTGCTCATGATGATGGCGGGCAAAGGGGCGAGGTGTGTAACGCCTGCGTTACTGTTGCCAATCTAATGGTCGTGAATGACTATGGATCCTCCGACGAGATCTCATCCGTCGACTTGTCACTCCTCATAACACTACTATCTTGGAACCTTAATAGAATCGTTCCTCCTCGTGCGGGGTTGATAAGGCCTATACATTCGAGTCCCTATTCTGGGTTCTTAGTGAACCTTTCCGAGGAGGGACTCTCTATGAAGAGATCCTAGCCAGTCTGCGAGCCATTAATTTTCAGGGCCAGTGAGCCACTTTTGGTTCTCCGGGCCAGTGGAGTCCAAATACGGTATTTTATTCTCAGTGGAAGTTAACGCCACCTTTTCAGGTGCCTTCCACCACCATCGTGGTCTCTTTTCTGCACATCCCCTCCTAGCAGTCCTGTAATATAAATTCATAATGTTATTTACATTTATCGACCTTATTCATAAGGTCCCTTCACATCATACATTCACATTTTCATCATGCTTTAGCATGGTAATTCCTGTATTAGGATTAATTACAAATTTGGGGGAAACAGGGTGTTACAATTCCCTCCCCCTTAAAGGAACACCGTCCTCGGTGTTCTTTCTCAAAACACCTGTCATTCCTTTCTTATTCGGCCACTTCCGACGTCTTGATCTTCGTCATCTTCCTTCAATGATTCCTGGACAACAAGCACATTAATTCACAAAGTTGTGCAAAAAGAAAACGTCTCGTTGATGTTCAAATTTCAAAAGAAAAAGGAAAATTTCATACTCTTAGCACAATACTTATCTGTGCAGTTCGTGGATTTGTATCCGCATGGTAATTCTGTTATCATGCTCATCGTTCTCCCTGACATACTTGTTGGATGCTTAATTCCAACTCAATAGCTCACACGAGCCATCATAATTTCATCTTTCTTTCCAAGGTTTTCCCTGCACGGGAAACTACCCATTGTATGCATTATCCCAGTAGTTTTCACAAATTAGTAAGGTCTCTTCTTCCTTGCGGTCACTCACCCTCCAGGCCCAGGCTCAGGCATCCCCTTCACTATTATACAGTCCCTCGGGCGATCCATCTTGCCCTGCCAAGGTTTTCTCGCACAGGAAGAATTTTAGAGACTCTATTGAGTCTTACAGTCGAGGCGTCCCTCGGACTTGCTCTGCCGAGGCGTCCCTCCGGCTGGTGTTACCTCAACACGAGTTTATTTCAGGTGATCATGACTCATCATAGGGTTTTCATGGCTTAGTAGTAGTCATGTTCATCTCCTTTAGTTTTGACAGCCTTCAATTGTTCTTTTCTGAACATGTATTTTCTTCTCACCTGTATCACAGGTATACAAAATTCATGAGACAACATTATTAATTCTAATTTTCAAAAATTGTATTTGCAAACCTGTCACCCGCAGATTTGTCCATTCTCACGATTTGTTTTCATATTTGTTCCGCACAGGAACCAAATTCATAATTATGGGACTTTCCTTCCCATAATGGTTTGGCTCAGCAGAAAATTGGACTTCATTATGGGCTTACAACGCTGCCATATCCAAGACCCCTTTTGCTTCCTGCACTTTCAACTTCAATCGGCCAACAACTTGTTAGCTCTTCCATGCATATACATTTTATTGCACCTTTACTACGTCGTCATAACAATCTTAGAATTGTGCATACTTTAATGATTAAATTACTTCCTAAAAAGGAAATACCATTCTTGCAGTTTGGCCCAGCAGGCGATCAGTCTTTCCTATGGGCTTACCTTACTGCCATATTCATGACCCTCTGTTTCCTGCAATTCATTCCTCAATCAGCCAAACAAATTGTTATATTCTCTATGTACATGTGTGTGTATATATATATATATATATATATATTCAAACGTAATTCAGCATTTTAAAGGGTTTTTAACAACTGTGCCACTATCCTTGGCCACATTCATACCCAATACATTCTTGCATGGATTTCAATTTTGTCATACTTTAGTACCGGTTCTTGGTCATGGGGTGTTGGGATTTAACCGATCCTCTCCTCATATGGTTTACTCGCTTTCATTCCTTCTTTCAACAGAGTCTACGCTTCCTGTTATAGGCCGATCACGACCCCAAATTAGTACATATTAAACTTAAAAGTTTCGCATGAATGCGCCCGCACATCATGCCTTCATTAATAACCAGGGTGCCAACACTCATGGCCACCCAAATCTGATTTCTCTCTAATACATGTACCACATGAGTAACAATGTTGGAAGGTCCGCCTTCCTAAATGAGAAATCTATTGTTTGTCTTTTATGCAAATATGCATTTCCTGGAAGTAGTTCCAAGTAACGTGCTATCCATGAGCACTTTTTATTTCCAATCGTTCCTTGATTGGTCCATGTGTTCATGAAATATTAGTTCATGAATTCTTTTGAAGGTTACAATCGGTATTTTAGTACCATAGGTTCATGCCTCTGTTATTCAGGTCATCCTCCCCGAGTCATACCCTACTCGGACATCCAAGGCATACAACTGCCCTTTCAATTTTCAGGCATAGCATGCAATAATAAATATTTCGGAAGGGGTTCTTACCAAATCTCTTCATACCCTGTGCCACACAGGCATGAATACCTTTATACCTTTTCTTGGCTGCGTTCACCCTTTCTCTGTCCTCTACCTTATCAATAGGACTTTAGCGGGATTTCCACAGTCCCTTCAACAACCTTTCTACCGCAGCCTTTCCAAGGTCACTCTCTGCTTGAGGTTGTTCATTATTGGCAACTGCCTTCCTCAACAGTTCCAATATTATTCCTTTCTACACATGACATACACCATAGGCATATTAACCGTCATGAAATTGAAATACAAATATCATAGCGTTTAATAAAACATTTCCAGGCATGTCCAGCATATTAGTATGTACTTTCATCACATTATCCTTAATGTTTTTCATGAGTGTAAGACAAAAGTTCTCAATTATTTTCACAGCATTACAACCATCATTATTATGATGTGAAAGCATTTTCGTTCATAAATGTACTAGCTTTCTCATCCCCTAACAACGTGATGCTTAATCAAAGAAGAATTGAGGCCTCTCCCCTTCTTCCAATTCTTTCTACATCGCCTGGGGATTTCTCAGCCCAGTCAAGTTATCTCTAAGGTCTCACTGCCTTTCCTCAATCACAACTTCAACCAAGCTATATCAATTAAACGTACTCATTTATTCAGTTAATCATACTCAGGGGTTTACTGGCCTCTTTCTAACCAAACTGGTTTCCACAACTGCCCCTTTTTGTGAGCAGCCCTGGTTTAGGCCCATCCTAACTCTTAGGATACTTCAACATGCTTTAGTAGCAACTCTTTATTCTTAATGAGTCAGGAACATGTGCATCCTACACACTTCCATTAAGTTATCAGAATGGTCAATATTCGGTTATTAGTCTTCTATTACTTACATGATTTTTTTTTATTTTTTTTCCAAAATGTAATCCAGGATTCTTATACATGGACAGGCCTCGCAGCCCATTGTCTAGTCCTTCGACAATTATCAGGGTTGTGACTCTATTCCTCTGACAGAGACCTTATACAGTTCCTCCACCGGGAACTCCTTCAGCATGCAACTTCCTCGTTGCAGATCCATCACCACTGTGATGGCCTCAACCTCAAGTTAGCTTTTTAGTGGTCTACCAAATATTCCCTTAAGGAATATAAACATGCATCTTTGTTAACTTACATCTATGATGTATTTAACCACTTTCCTAACCCTAAGCCTTCATGTAGCTATCATAGTTATATTTCATAGGCTACATACATTTCCATTTTTAAAATTACTCATCTCAGGATCTATTCACAGTCCTTCTCATTGTGATCTGTAAAGGCATAAACATTTGCCTCTTATCATGACAACAAAGAATCCTTGCTCCTTTACTCTTACATTATATATGTGTATTATTTACACATTCAATATACCATTCATACCTTACTGGTATGAGTATCGGGCTTCTTAATATGAAGTTCCTCGGTGCATTGACTCATGCACTATTCGTCATATTGGCCTATGCCCTCTCCTCACATGACCACCGACAGTGACCACGATCTGAATACAAAGGTGCTTCTCATTTCGCGATTTCGGAATTTTCGTTGTAGGGACTCTGATTTCCCTGACTCCCGAAATCCGAAAACCCGAAAGACCAAGGCTAAGGTTTTTCTCAGCTCTTTCATCCATATGACCCTTCGCTCAGAACCTGGAATCCATTCTCAGACACACGTCAGGGTCCCATATTTCAGCGAATCCGTGGTCAACGCTTTATCATTTTCCCAAACTTCTATTCTATGACCCGACAATCTGGGTCCCACGGTCCCGATCTCTCGGCAATCAACGGTCCTGATTAAATCAGTGATTTACTTGGTGCGACTTGGGAAGTCTACACTTGCATTTTCTCATAGACGAAACCTCGAAGATCTAGATCAATGGCTCTCGTTGATTCCAATCTAACGAATACTATTCCTCCTGAGCTTTTTTGAGTGATGAGAGGTTATCAGTCTTATCTTCCCCGCTGAGTAATTAGGTCTAGCGATCACCAACGGCTCTTCAACCGACGGTTGTGATTATGTCGCGATTTTGCATTTCATGACTTCAGGATTTCTATTATGGAGAACCTCGAATTCTTTGGCCTCCAGAATTGCGAAATTTTCTCTGGACGATCAATGGTCCAATTCGCTCCTTGATCATCTGCTATGATCCTTTCGCGAATTTCTCATTGCTATGTTTTATGAGATTTTAAGTTAATTACAGGACTAATCTCACAGTCCTAATTTCTATGGGTGTTATCCTCCTTCATGGAAACAACCAACAAGGGTCACTCTTGGGAAGTAGAAATAGTCCCAAAGGACTCTTCAAACAGGGTATCCTCATTGTCGGTTCTAACCATTATAAGTTAGATAAATTTGACCTTACATATTTTCACTAGTCCTCTCATTTATGAGGAATTATATGTTCAAGGTTTAGTTTCTTAATAATACAGTGGTCATAGCTTTCTAAGGATCCTACTAGTCCTTACCAGATTTCCCAAACCATGGAGGGGTTCTTCCTTTGGGTACTAATCCTTACCTAACCAGCCATCTTAATCGCCAGAGACTCTGCCTAATTTAGCAGGTAGCCATCGTTACATTAAAGCAGAACAACTCAGTTCATGTCCCTTGTCCGGCTCGTGCAGCTTCATAGCACAATTTATTCTACCTCTGTCATTCCCACTCAAATCTTATCAGTGATAACAATCAGTGCATCCCTACTCCTATAAGAGTAGTTGCCATTTTAGCAGAGGGGTTATAGAAGTTTCCAAATTATAGTTTCATTATGTAGTCCTTCTCCTTAAAGAGAAACACAGATAACAATATCTTCTAACGTGGCCCGTGCCTGAGCCCAAGCAGGCCAAGTGTTGTAACCATGCTCTGATACTACTTTGTAACACACCCACTATCGTAAATTAAAAATTTCGGGGTTAAATCTCCCACACATGAGAAATCTCCAGAAACCTGCACTTGCAGAATGCCAATCCCTGGTTCAATATCGGGATTCGGGGTTTCGGAGGTTGCGGTGTCGAGGGTCCTTGTCCTCTCGAATCCCCGATCACCGATGGAATGAATTTTCGACGCACCGCTTTGGTTGCCTCAGCCCCGCTTGGTTAAGCCTCTAGTCCATACGACCTGTTTCTATATGACCATACGATAGCTTCTCGTCGGGGTTTCAGAGTTTGCGGTGCCGAGGTGCACATGTACTCGGAACTCCCGATCCTCCGATCCCCGATGTGCTCCTAGCGTATTGGCTTTCCGAGCTAAGTCCTGGTCAATACGACCACCACGTTCACAAGACCATGGTCTTAAGTCTTGTCGGGGTTTGGCACCTTTCAATGTCATGGCGCACAAGTCCCCTGGACTCTCGACGCGCCTTTACACTGGCTAGCCCCCTTGGCTATACCATGGTCCATGTGACCACTTACCATACGACTGCAGCCGTATAACCTTCCATCGGGGTTTTGGCATTTGTGATGACACAAAACACCTATACTCGGGACTCGCGATATCCCGATTCCCGATTCTCCCAGATGTTCGACACGTGTCCCTTGGATCAACGACTTATGATGGCGTCGGAAATTTGCATATCGCGGTTTCGTAATGCAAGGGTTTCAAGTCCTTGAAATCCCCGATATCCCGAACTCCGACTCCCTCAGATCTCTCGCCACGCGTACTCGCTAATGGACGGTGTTGATCCTGTCGGGAAATCACGGATCGCAATTTCGGGTGGCAAGGGTTCTATATATTCGAAAACCCCGATATGCCGAACTCCGACTCCCTCGGATCTCTCGCCACGCGTCCTTGCTAATGGACGGTCCTGATTGTATCGGAGAATCACGTATCATGATTCCCTTGTGCATGAGACTCTTGTCTCCGGGTACCCCGATTCCCCGATCCCTGACCCTTCGGGATCTGCTGCCACGTGTCCCTGTTAATTGGATGGCTCAGATCCTATCGAGAAATCGCAGATCACGATTTCCTATTACAACGGTTCCACACTCCTAAATTCTCCGATGAGCGAAATCCCGACGCCTCCCAAACGCTGACATGTGTCTTGCCGAGATCAACGGTTAGGATTCGTTCTCGGGATTTCGAGGACCACAAGGTCTCGATTCTCAGACTCAACAAAACCCTGATGAACCTGTTGTCCCAATGACTTCTCTGGGATGTTGACACGTGTCCTTCCGAGATTAACGGCTAGGACTCTCCCTCTGCACACTAGAGTTTAACTCCGGTGCATCTTCTCGAGGCCTATCAGTAGTCGGGACTATGATCCAAGATCCGACGGTTCAGATCATTTCCTCGCATGCCTGCCCCTGCGCTTAATCCCTGCGCAGCTTCTCCAGATCCAACGGCTGACGGGTAATCAGACCGAGATCTAACGGTCTAGATTCGTTCGTTTGGGTCTTGGGGTTTACGATCCCAACTTCTTGTTGCTCACGATGATGGCAGGCAAAGGGGCGAGGTGTGTAACACCTGCATTACTATCGCCAATCTAATGGTCGTGAATGACTATGGATCCTCCGATGAGATCTCATCCGTCGACTTGTCACTCCTCATAACACTACTATCTTGGAACCTTAATAGAATCGTTCCTCCTCGTGCGGGGTTGATAAGGCCTGTACATTCGAGTCCCTATTCTGGGTTCTTAGTGAACCTTTCCGAGGAGGGACTCTCTGTGAAGAGATCCTTACCGGGGCATTTCCGGAAACAGATAAAGGGAGACAGCTTCATGAGAGCGGCTAGGCATGAGTAGATTCAGTTATCTACGTAAGTCAAGCACGGTCTCCTCGGTGTTAGGCATATATCAACTCATTCATATCAAGCACTACGTGGGCATTCTCATGCTGAAACCATTTACAATTTCACAACTCTATGATCCAATATCTATTCCTCATTATCAATTACTGCACAGATATTCTTACATAGGAAATATTTACAATTACACAAGTCTATGAGCATATGTGACAGCATATAATTGTCAAAATGCAATATAAGCAAAATACTTATCAAAATAACTTCGGTAATGGAAGCAACTGCTGAGAGGGGTGCTCGTTTCCACCCAACCGTAGGCGTAGTGACTCCTAATGGATTTACCACTAGCCACCCTCGAGCTGAGACCACGATGTCCTGAGACTTGCGTCTCTCTGTCTGCCAGTGCCCAGGAGCAAAGGTTGCAATCCCCTCCTCTCTGCGGTCACTCACTCTGCATCGAATTGCCAGAGTTCCCCTCATGTCCGCCCCCTTCAATCACTTCTGCCATATGCCTTATCCTCTCGCGAGGTTGCGTGTGGCGCGATTTCCCTCGCATTGATCAGGCCTGATGACTCTACAGATGGGCGGTTCACCATCCCATCCCTCATCAAGCCATCTGCCTATCAGTCTGCGAGCCATTAATTTTCAGGGCCAGCGAGCCGCTTTTGGTTCTCCGGGCCAGTGGAGTCCAAATACGGTATTTTATTCTCAGTGAAAGTTAACACCACCTTTTCAGGTGCCTTCCACCGCCATCGTGGTCTCTTTTCTGCACATCCCCTCCCAGCAGTCCTGTAATATAAATTCATAATGTTATTTACATTTATCGACCTTCTTCATAAGGTCCCTTCACATCATACATTCACATTTTCATCATGCTTTAGCATGGTAATTCCTGTATTAGGATTAATTACAAATTTGGGGGAAACAGGGTGTTACATGGTTTCCTTGTTTCAACTGCCCATGAAGAGTGTGATCATGGATATTGTGGTAGTTGATGTCCCCCCCAAGTTTGGCATGCTGTTGTCTAGATCTTGGATAAAAATCCTTGGAGGAACACTACAGATGGATCTCACATATGCCACCATTTCGGTCTTTGGAGGGAAACAAACGAGGTTATATAGAGAAGCTCAGCTGGCCTACATTGTCAGTGATGAAGAAAACCCCACCAATCACCCCATCTTTGCAGTTGACACCGATTTGGGGTCTAGCCTATTGCAGCTCACTGATGCTCTTGAAGACCCTTTCCAAGTTAGAAAGCAGCCTAGTCTTGATTATCCGACTCCCCCTCCAACCCCCTCTGTGTGGAAGATGTTTTTTGATGGAGCTTCTTCTAGGGAAGGTGCTGGCGCTGGAGTGGTTTTCATATCACCTTGTCAAGAGGCCATATCCCTGTCATACAAGCTGGAATTCGAAACCACCAACAATGTGGCAAAGTATGAATCTCTTGTTCTGGGTATGAGGGATGCAAAGGAAATGGGAGTTAAAGAGATAACAATATTTGGAGATGCTGAGTTGATTATTCAGCAAGTCAGAAATGCTTATCGTGCTAATAATCCCCAGCTTAGAAATTATAGAAATGAAGTATGGGACCTGATTGATAATTTCTTCTTGGCTTTTAACATTTATTTCATTCCGAGGGGGGAAAATACTTTAGCCGATTCTTTAGCTGTCTCAGCCAGTTTGCTCAAGGTTCCTCTGCTGCCTATGATAAAAAATGATGTGGAAATAAAATATAGGCCCTTTGTACTGGACAATGTCAAGCATTGGAAGGTATTCGAAGATGATCTGGAAATCGAAAAATTTCTCCAATCTGTTGATGAATTTTCTGCGTTGCACATTGACCAGGATCCTGACCTGGAAGGTGACCCTCGTCCTAAGGTTTTTTTAAATAAGATTGCTAATCACTAGATTATTCCGCTGCCTAACAACCACATTCCGAGAGGACTAGTCCCTTTAGAAAGGTTGTTCAATGGGAATGATGTAGCGGTAAAGGGTAAGGTCTCAAATGAAGATGCTGATACAACCGAATGCAACATTGGCACACAGGAGGAACCTAGGTTTGTCAAATTGTCAAGCAGTTTGACCAGAGAACAGAGGGCCGAATATACACAGTTGCTGAGAGAGTTCACCAATGTGTTTGCATGGACCTACGAAGACCTCAAGACATACGACATATCCGTCACTGAACACAATATCCCATTGAAGGAAGAGGCTATGACATTCAGGCAGAAGCTAAGACAGATAAATCCCATGTTACTACATGTCATGGAGAAAGAAATGAAGAAGTTGCTAGAGGCCCAGATCATTATCCCCTTGAGATACTCCAAATGGGTGGCCAATTTGGTTTCGGTGAGGAAGAAAAGTGGAGAAATCAGACTTTGTGTCGATTTCAGGAACCTGAAAAGGAGCTCAAAGAAAGACAATTACCCCCTACCTAAGATGGAACACATACTGCAGAGGGTAACTGGTGCATCCAGGATATCTATGATTGATGGGTTTTCTGGCTATAATAAGATATCGGTCATGCATGAGGACAGGGAAAAAATAGCCTTCACCACTCCTTGGGGCACATTCATGTATGCCAAAATGCCATTTGGACTAATGAATGCAGGAGCAACATTTCAGTGAGCCATGGATATAGCCTTCATTGGAGAGAAATCCCAGTTTGTAGTGACCTACCTAGATGACATCACAGTCTTCTCTAGGTCTGATAAAGAGAACTGCCATCACTTAAGGAAAGTTTTCTTGAAATGACGGAAATCCCAAGAAATCCTTGTTTTCTATGATGGAGGGCAAGCTATTAGGTCATATAGTATCAGCGGAAGGAGTAAGAATTGATCCCAGTAGAGTGGAGGCAATTCAGACCCTGTCACTTCCCAGGTCTAGAAAATAGGTCCAGGCCTTTCTAGGAGAGATTAACTTCCTGAGGAGATTCGTCTCAAATTTTGCTGAACTGGTAAAACACATCACAACCATGCTCAGAAAAGGAAACAAAGTGAAATGGACTGCTGAACCCAGGGAATCTTTTGTCCAAATAAAAAGGGCACTAACTGAAGCACCTGTGCTGATTAGTCCTGATTATTCCAAACCATTCCTAGTTTTTTCTTTTGCTTCTTTCGATATGATAGCAGCTATTTTATTGCAGAAAAATGAGGAAGGGTGAGAGAATCCCATTGCCTTCTTCAGCAAGGAGTTAAGAGACATAGAGATCAGGTATGAAATCATGGAGAAACAGGCCTATGCCTTAGTGAAAGCTCTCAAAGCTTTCAGAGTTTATGTCTTGCACTCAAAGGTAACCGCATACGTTCCTTCGGCTTCTGTGGAGGACATCCTTGTGCAGCCTGATATAGATGGGAGAAGGGGCAGATGGATTGCTAGAATCCTGGAATTCGACTTGGACATAAAACCCACCAAGTTGGTTAAGGGGCAAGGTTTAGCCAAGCTACTGGATGAATCCAATTGCGAAGCATTGGGGGTTAGTTTCATCAATACTTTCTCAGGAACTCAACAAGCCGAGTTGCCCAGCCAATGCTCTCAGGACAAATTTTCACTGGAAGAATGTGCCTGGAATCATGACATTTTATACTTTCTGTAGGAGTTGAAGCCCCCAGATGGAATGGGTAAAAGTAAGGCGAGAGCTTTAAATCTCAAGGCGGTCAAATATTGCCTCATTGGGCAAGTCTTGTACTGGAGAGATCCTTTGGGGATGCTGCTGAGAAGTTTGAACCCACGAGAAGCCCAGAAAGTTATGTTTGATTTACATAGAGGCCTTTATGGAGGGCATCATTTCTAGAATACCACAACTCATAAGATCCTGAGGGATGGATATTACTGGCCTACTTTATTTGCTGATGTCTGTAGAGAAATTAGAGCTTGCATCAAATGCCAAAATTTCTCAGGAAAACAACAGCTCAAATCGCTGCCATTGAAGCCTATAGTATCTTCAGCACCTTTTTAGTAGTGGGGGTTGGACTTCATTGGAGAAATTCATCCTCCCTCAAGTGGTCAACACAGATGGATCCTGACTGCAACAGATTATTGAATCACCAAGTGGATAGAAGCTGTCCCCACCAGAAGAACATCACACAAAGTAATTATCAGCTTCCTGGAGGATATCATAGCCAGATTTGGCTGTCCCAGCAGGATCGTCACTGATAATGCTGCTTATTTCAAGTCTGAGCCTCTAATTAAGTTCTGTGAGCAGTTCCAGTTCTCACTAATTCACTCCACCCCCTACTATCCCTAGGGAAATGGTTTAGTGGAGTCCTCCAACAAAATCCTGATAAGGATCATCAAAAGACTATTGGAGGACAACAACAGGGCATGGGACTCGAAGTTGAAATTTTCTCTATGGGATGATTGAGTGACAATGAAGAAATCCCTGGGCACTTCACCTTTTCAACTGGTCTATGGAACAGAGGCGGTTTTTCCTAGTCAGCTCGCATTACCTATGGCAAAGTTCTTTCAGGATCATGAAGGAGAGCCAGATCACATGGTCAGAAGGATTCACCAGGTAGTGGAAGTGCAACGAATTAGGGAATAGGTGAGGAACACAGCTCTTAGTCATTAGGAAAGGATCAAACAAGCTTTTGACAGGAAGGTCAAGAAGAAAGAGTTCAAGATTGGGGATTTGGTACTTCATTGGGATGCACCCAGACAGGATAAAGGCAAACACAGCAAGTTTGATGCCCTTTGGATTGGCCCCTTCAAAATCTCTGAGGTTTTCTCAAACAACACGTACAGGTTGCAAGATCTGGAGGGTGAAGAGGTTTTCAACAGCCCATTGAATGGGAGTTTTCTGAAGAGATGTTTTATTTGAGCTTTAGACGACTCCTTTGTTTGTAAATATTGTCCTTTATATTTTTGTTTATTTTCTTTTTGCATATTTTCGGCTTAATAAGTGACTCCATATCCAAATAGCAAGGCACTGAAGCTGCAGAATGAGTTCTTAGAGCATTGTAGGGACGAATCTATCCCCCATGGAGCCTAGTGTTAGCAACATTTTTTGTCTTAGGCACCAAAAGTACCCAGGTCTATAGATTGCACGGGAAGCGCCCAAGTGTAGCGCGGAAGGAGCTCTTTTCTGGTTACGAGTCAAGAGAGCAGGCAAAGTTTTGTTGTCGGCAGCCAAGATCCATCCACGAAGCAGATCAATGGTCATCGGTATTTTAGGGCTACCAAGTTACCCGATATATAGCATCATAGAAAGCACCTATATTTCAAGACTAAATCTAGGTCGTCTGATCCAGTGACGCATGGTGCAAGATCTAGTCATATCGACATATCAGCATTCGGGAGTTCGAGGGGTAAAAGTCCCTCGTCATTTCACATCTTGAAACCCCAAACCCCAAAATGCCGATAAGAGCCCTTCAAATCCGGGCCCACGGTCCTATCGCCAAGTCACGTCAAGCGAGCTTGTGAATGAGGGCAGCCCCCTGTTAAATGACGAATGATACCTCGGTCGTTCATCTTAAGGACACGCAAAACACATCTGTGCCATTCGACATTTGGGAGGTTGAGCGGTAGGCACTCCTCATCACTTCACCTCTCGAAACCCTCAACCCCGAAATGTTGATAGCGCCCAGAATCGGGCCCGTGGTTTTGGCACCTAGTCGTAAAGGAACAAGCCTGGAGGAGGGGCGCTAATGTTTATCATTTGGCCACTCAGGTCCCAAAGCACTGAAAGCAATCTCAGCCGTTCATCTTGGAGGAACGCGTGGTGACCATTAGGCCCTCCCGAAATTTCTCCCATCGTGATTTTGATAGAGAAAAAAACTTCTCCTTCCTATCCATGAACCCCGAAACGCCAAAAGCACTTTGGAAGATAGGCGTAGGGTCACGGCACTTGGTCACTTGAGAGAGTAGAAAGGGCTGTACGAAAGGGGCCAAATCGCCAAGTTGAGTTTCAGAAAGGGGGCACTGTGTTCTCCAAATGCCATTTCGATGTGATCTAAACCTCGATGCCAACTTGGAATGAATGAAGAAGAGGGAGGGTGGTTGAAACCTCGCCTCACTCATTAATTATAAGGTATGGATGTCCTGGTTGAAGGTCTACTCGAGACGGTCCTTTGTACTGGTTCTTTCCATGAAAGCCACACTGAGTCCTTGACTCACCAGGGAAGCCTGCGCATGCCAATTCAATATTTAAGGGCTCAGCTACTCCCTGGCACAAGCCATGCATAATTAAGGTGGCGTATGACAGAGGAGTGCAGGCCAGACTTGATTGAGAAGACTCCTCATCCCAGAAGTCTAGTAGGCCTCTGTTGGGCAAATGTTTGGGAGTATATATGTTTAGTTTTGATGTTTTTTAAGGTATCGATGGTAGAGCAAAGCTCTTGACTGTAAAGTTTTAGCAGATACTCTAGTTCTTTGGTTATGCATCTGTATGTAAGATTTATTGTTTAATGACAGACAGTCTTTTTTACTCCGTCTAAATCTTCAACTCATACTGAGAGAGTTTGTGAATGACTGATTTGTGCGGACCATTGCAATTATGTTATGATAAAGGATTTATTGTTGCATTATTGTATTCTCTCGTTTTCTGCATTTGAGTGCAAGAAGATCTTGCATTTAGATGCCTTCTTCCACAGTCTGTTAGAAACCTGATGTTTTTGGTAGACCTTTGCATCTCTCTGACATAAGTCTTCCCCTTACTCACCCTTACTACGACTCATTATCTGAATTTTGATTAAGACCTTGCCTGTTCATGCATACCTGACCTAGTTTCGGAGTTAAAACAATGTTGTTTTGAGATGGCTTCCATTTGATCACCCCTTCTATAAACAAATCGTGACATAAACTGATGGGTGTCAGGCTCTTCTCCTGCTACAGACTTCCATCACCAACAAGTTAGATCTCATGAATTGTCACTAGAATACAAGGAAATAGCATAAAAATACCCGTGATTAGAATATGAAGGCAGATCTGAAGCATGCACGGATAGATCAGAAAAATAGGTGATTTCGGAGAAGTATGGTAACCACTACAAGCTGGAAAACTCGTCTGAAAGGTTAGACCCATCAAAATGAGCTGGAAACTATCCCAATAGAAGCACCTTGGCCTCTAGACTAAAATGGATGAGTGTCAGATGTCAGATCTGGTCTCTGAGGCACTGGATCTCGACCCCTGGGGGGTTTGCGCACCTCTTGGAACACTAGATGTGCCCCAAATAATTCCACCTATGGAATTAGCTTCTATAGGACTCAAAACGACCATCTCGTCAAATGAGGAACTAGGTCAGGAGGGTTTCCCCAGATCTTCTCTGATGCTTCGTCTGCAACCTCAAATGTCCTTCCGGAAGAGCTACTCCCTAAATGGCTTGATGATGCGCCCTACAAGATTCCACCATCAAAATATGATGGAAAGTGTCTCAATTTAAGCGCCCTAACTGGATCTCAACTGGGTTGGAAGGAAAATGCAATCTGATCTTGGACCTCATGCAGCTCCACAAACCCTCAATCTGACTTGCGCCCTCACTTGCTGATTTGCGCACACTGCAATTGGATACTCTTGAATAGTATGGTGAAATACCTGGAAACTATTACTCTTAAAGGGCCAGGGTGTGTCTCTCATCACCGAAACCGACCAATGGTGGTGGTTTCATCCAGAAATCCACAAAACAGTAAAGTCGACTCTCTTCCTCCTTTGGGAACTCTCAACATCAAATCATAACAATGCATAATGAGGAATTAGGTCAAATTCCTCCCTTTATACCATTCCCAATCTAATTCACCATTGTCTTCACTTAAGCTAGGCAATTTTCCTCCTAAGGTGAATAATTAATTAATTAAGTCCCCCTTTTGCACCTTTTCATTCTAATTCTTCGTTGACGTAGGCTTAAGTGACTTTCCCTAAGTTTTTTGTCTTAATTCATCGTTTAGCCATCAATACACCCTTATTTCTCCATATTGTTCCCTATTTGTGCCTGACTATAGCCTACGGGAACACATAGAATGCTAAGTCACTCCTTGCTGGCCTACTCTTGAGAATATGACATCACAATCCTCCCTTCCTGAGATTTCTTGTCCTCGAGCAACATCAATCATTGGTGCTGCAAAATATGCTCTCCCTCCCATGTGGCATCCTCCACTAGAAAACCCCTCCATCTAACCAAGCACTCCCTGATGACCCTACTCCTCAACCTATGCTCTCTCTCCTCTAATACCTCCTTCGGCACTAGCTCCAACTGGCCCTCCTCATCTTGTAAATGTGTTGAACCTACACATAATAGATCTAGCTAGAAAATACCACACACATTTGTAGAGAGAAATTGAGAAAGAAGAATCAAGAAAGAAATAATGGAAGAATTTTCATTAACCGTATTCCACACTCAAAGAGTGAATAATTTACAATATATATAGGATACATGAGTAACTAATGAGCCACAGTGGTGGTCTAGATTGATCTGGACATACACCAACAGTTACAAGAGTAAACTGCCACCTATTCTAGTCTCTCAGGCAGTTGCGGGAGTGAACTGCCACCTAGTCTAGTCTCTTAGGCAGTTGCAGGAGTGAATTTCCACCTAGTTGAGTTAACTAGTCAACTAGTCTTCATTCAACTGACTAAACAAAGAGTAGTGAGTTGGTGATGATCCCAATGTTGCATGGTTACAAAACCAATGCAACATCTAAACTCAACTCAACTAATCAAATTGAAGTGTCAACTGAAAGAGAATATTCTCCAGGTGGAATATTCTCCCCTAAAATATAGGATACTGGATAATGACTAATAAACAAGGAAAAACCTTAGGAAAAATAAATCCTAGGTGTGTGTGAAGTAACTCCAACACCCCCCCTGAACATCACTCTGGTGAAAATAAAGAATGGGTCCCGGCAACGAGTCCATGTTAGGTACCCAAATACAAAATATACACTGAAATAAATGAGGAAAGAAGGAAAACCTCACGGGAACAAAACCCTCCCTCAAATTACAATGCATAAAATAAAAAATGAGAAGGAACAAAAAACAATTGTTAAGCAACCATGTCCTTCACTACAAGAAGACCTCGCAATTGTGCAAGTTTGTGCTCTTTGAAGATTTTGTTGAAGATGTAGATGTCTACACAGATATGATGAAGTATATGTATCATTTATATTTCCACACATATCCACTTTATCTTCTTGTAATGAATAATATTCAAATAAATTTTGGATGAAATTTTGAAAACCGTGCGACCGTTTCTAGAAAAATGTTGAAATTTTGTTGACTTTAAAACGATCATAAATTCACTTTCCGGACTCCGTTTCGGACGATTTTTTTTTTGAAATTGGATATTTTCTCAAGAGGAATTCAAATATCCAATTTGTTTCTGCAAATTTTTCTTAGAAAATATCAGAATGGCGTCTGATGCGCGCGGCTCCCTTTTTGACTCCCGAGATGCATGCAAAAGTGTCTACATGTGACTCCTAAGATGCATGCCATATATCTTCCACATGAATCTCAGAAAAAAAAACTTAAATGGAGTAGACATAATATTCAATTAATGGAATACAAATTTCTTCAAATACTTTTGTAGAAGACTCTTCATAATACGAGGCTTGATCTTTTGATGGCTTCTCTTCCGGCTCTATCTGTTTGACCTCCTGCATGAAATATTCAAAATATTATTTATTCCCAAATAGAACCTCCAATATGGTCCATAATTCATTTGGAGTTAATCATTGCGATTCTTCATATACTTGATGGAAAAGTTCGGGAGAAACAAACATGCTGATACTTCCTATGGCCATATCTTGTCTATTGAGAAAGTCATTTTTCTCATCGATAGAATCAGGCTCTACTTCCATTGCCATGGTTATTTGGTATGAGCCTTTGCATATGAGTAGAAGAAGAATTGTTGGCTTCCATTCCAAATAGTTATGAGGCGTGAGAAGTATTTTCGGCGAATAATCCATCTTTTTGTTGTCTTCAATCTTTTGTACCTGCAAAATTTTTTTGGTGTAGCTTTTGCTTAGAAGTATGTCAGTTCTGATACCATGTAAATGTGTTGAACCTGCACAGAATAGATCTAGCTAGAAAATACCACACACATTTGCAGAGAGAAATTGAGAAAGAAGAATCAAGAGAGAAATAATGGAAGAATTCTCATTAACCATATTCCACACTCAAAGAGTGAATAACTTACAATAGATATGGGATACATGAGTAAGTAATGAGCCGTAGTGGTGGTCTAGATTGATCTGGACACACACCAGTGTCGGTCTACATATATATTCTGTTGGTTCTGAGTTGTCTACAATTTCTCCCTCATTAACCGCAGAATCCTATGACTCTCCTTCACCCAGTATTTAGCCCCCAGGACCCTACTGTCCCCAAACACAGTCTCCACAAAGGAGGGTGCATCGTATCCGTACAATGACCTGAACGGTGACATCTTGATGGACATATGGTAAGTTTTGTTGTAACAATACTCATCCTTGTGTAACCATCTCACCCATGTGCATTGTTTCCCCCCCACGTAGTTCCTCAGATACCCATCCACCCATTTGTTGACAATCTATGTCTGTCCTTCTATCTGTGGGTGGTAGCTGGTACTCTTAGCTAGCTCTATTCCTGTCAACATAAACAATTCCTGCCAAAATGTGCTAATGAAGTGCCCATCTCTATCACTGACTATCTTCCTGGGTAAATCATGCAACCGAAATACCTCCTTGAAAAACAAATATGCTACCTGTTAGCACTCCATAAATCTATTTAACTGATAAATATATGACGAAGGTAAATTTTCAACCAACTTTGATACCCGAAACTAGCCTTTCGGATCTAGAGAGTGTTGTAGGAAAATATCCTTGCAGATAGGTAGACCTCCTCTTGAGAGATAGACCCTTAACTCTAAGACAGAAGGTGCTTAACATGGACACTGACTTCCTTTTAGATCTAATCACACTAATGAACAAAAGAGAAGGAGGAAAGCATGTACCTTATGAACGTCATTTGTCCCTGCAAGGTCCAGGATGTGCTTCGATCTTGAGCTCCTTGGTAGATCCTGCAAGAAAATCAAAAGTACAAACAACTTCCTACTCTATTGAGATTAGCTAAAACATAGATCCATCTATTGTAGAAAAACTTATACTGAACAAATACAAGTTTGAAAGAAACAAGCCAAGCATTGATTGTATTAAAGAGAACAACAATGAAGAATACTTACAACCATAGATGTGAGTGCAACAGCTTCATCAGGTCCTCCTTGTCTGGACCCTTGCTCAAACAATCCACATATAGAATGTTGATGCTCCAAATGACATCTTGTTCATGAGATCATAAGTTAGATGCATCACAATACTTTTCCATCTCCATTCACTGTATGTTTCCTCTTAGATCATAGGTTTCATACCTCCAATCTTTCCCTTCCTTTTCACCATGAGAAGGCCTGTTTATATAGGTTTAGAGAGGCCCAACCACTTGAGATGTATTTGGGGTAAGTTAAGGATTTTCCTTTTTTAGTTATGGATCTTCCCTAAGATCATGGCTTGACCAAGGATTCGAAACCAACCACCTTTAGATATTGAGGGGATCTTTCCCTCATTCTTCTCAACAAACCAAATTTCACCCAGAATAGGTAGCACTCTCCCAAAAGGGGCATTAGAGCGCTATATCACTCCCCAAGAGATGGATAGCAAGTGATGGTGTTATAGAGCTCCCCCAAAAGGGTGCACAGAGAGTTATAGCGCTCCCTGACAATGTATAGGGGAATGCTCCTCTCCAAAAATGTCTTTTGAGTGGATTTTCTAGTGGCAAAAGGTTTATAAACTCTTTTAACCCATTCCTCTTCTTCCAAATCAATTGTTTAAGGTGTTTCAAGTGTCCTTCCGATGTCGTTATAGGCACGACATAGACATTGTGGTAGTATGCTTTTTATGACACTTGCGACACTTGTGACCAAAATGTGACACTTGCGACACTTGTAATGACGACACTTGCGACACTATCAAAGTGAGTAATTTTGATGTGTAATAGATTGCCCCCCAAAGTATGAAGTTAGAAGACAAGAACTAATAACTGAAATGCTTTGTAGACTTTCAAGCAAGGGTACGAACTCACTGGACCTGACGGAAGCTGCAAACGACCAACAAACAAATGTTAAGACATGCTTCAAACCCATGGCATGCATACCTATGCTTGAGTGATAGAGACTTTCAAGGTATGGCCACCATAAATACACTGCGGATCCATAATTATATTGATAAAAGGTATAGCCACTGAAGATACACTATGGATCTATAATCCCATGACCTGAACTAATCGTAGCCACGAAGAATACACAGTGGATCTACGAGATGACAAGACATAGCCATGACCAATACAAAGTGGATCTATGTGACAGTATATGTTTCATTGTTCAAGAGAAACTCTGTCGCAACCTCAAAAAAGTACATATCAGAGTGATCACTCAACCCAGGGTCTTCTTACTGATCCTGATGTAGTACAAATCTAACCATGTGAATATATGTCCTGATGTCGAACATGGAAGAAACCACTTGATTACTGGTCAATGATGTAAACCGTTAAGAAGCATGAGGGAAATCACCATTGATGTCAATGATTCCCAAGGTACCCTAGTACATTCCAACAAATGTGAATAGATGAACTGAAGTCTAAAATCCATGGAATCATCTAATCAGAGTTCAATGATGTAAACCCACTGTCAAATGTGAGGAGGCCTGCCATTGAGGCATGCAAGTCTCAAAGTACTAACTGGTTTCTAAATCTAATCCCTGGAAAATGCGTTGAGGTCGACAGGGAAAGACTTGTTGTAGGAGGGCCTTGATGTATCCCCCATCAACGACACAAAACTGACATAGAGATGTAATTGGTGGATCAAAAGAACATGGACTGACATGGGTATTGAAACAAGATATTTGTAATGGTTGACTCTCAAGGTGGATACTTTCCTTGAACACTGAGGCACAATAGCAGAAACATGACATGGACCAAACCATGATGATGCAGTGGATACTGTGACTTTCGTCAGGTGACCCAAAGGAGTAATAAAAACTCAAAGGATTGTTTCAGTGTAGTGGTTCAACGGATTAATATGTGCGCAAAGACAAAGTGCCATGTTCAAGAGTGACTCTAAGAGTTACTGGTAATGTTATCGAAAACTGCTTGGCTTGCTTCCTTCAATTTTTCCCCCCATCCAGATAGACGAGTACCTCTTTTTAATTTAACAAGATCAAGGAGGGTAACACATGCTCTATATAAGTCACATTCGGTAAGTTCCTCTTCCTTTGTTTAACGAACTGGAAGAAGTAAGGGTTCGGTCCCATATGGGCCTATCGATGTTTGTTTAACGAGTCCAAAGATACAAAACTCAAAGGTTTTTCATGATTATAGAGTCTGGAAAAACACTTAAAAGAGAACTCTCTGAGTTCCTTTTCCGTAAAGTAGTCTGATAAGACCAAAAAAGAGATAAACTATCACTCAACAGACATTTTCTTCAAATACTTTAACAAGCGTGAAGAGAACAAGGTCGCTCGGCAAGCTTTTCATGTTTAGAGAGTCTGAAAAGAACTTAAAGATGACTCCAATGTTGTCCTTTTTCGTAATGTTAGTCTCACGAGGCCAAAAAAAAGATAAATTATCACTCTAAAGATGCCCTCTCAAACCTTTTAACAAGTGGGAAAGGAAGCAAGATCACTCAGCAATATTTTCATGTTTAGAGAGTCCGAAAAAGAGATAAAAGTTTACCTGGATGCATTCTCATGTATTTACGAGCATTAGAAATAAAAAAGACTAAGCTCGGTATTTTCCCCCCAGCTTGAAAGCTAGTGGCTTGACTCTAGAATGATCATCAAAGGCTGGAGACATGCCCCCCAAGCTTCAATTCATTCACCGACTTTGAGGTTGTCACCAATTTCTCTACTAGATGAGAAAAAGAGAAGGGTGGATGAAAATAAGGTTCAAGAGAGGTGACTATTTCATTTTTTAATGAGCTTGACACAAGAAAAGAACTATGCTCAGGGTTTTGGGTTCGATCCCCAGATTGCTATTTCATTTTTTAATGAGCTTTCTATAGAGAGGAAAACTATGCTCATGGCCTCTGTTTCATTTTTTAACAAGCTTGCCACAAAAAAGAGAAACTATGCTTGTAGCTTCTTCTTGATCATGGCTACCAAGAGAATAACGCTTGGGAAGGATACCATGCCAAGGGAACAAACTCGGTCATGGATTCCGAGAGATCTTCGCTGGATGGAAGATAATCACCCTGGAAGGAACACATGTCGAGGGCCGCGACAGGGGTAAAGAGATCAGGCTCCAATAGCCCTATCGAAGAGATCACCATGTCAACTACCGGATCCAAATCGTCGAAAGTTGAAGTCATGGGAGACAACGCCACATAATTGACATGCAGTGGGGGCGATACTGTCGTCATATAAGAACCATTCAGGGAGGTACTCTAGTTAGAACCGATGAATGAAAGTTAGTTAATAGTCAAAATTCTTCCATCGTGAGGGAAAGATATCATGCAAAAAAGAGTGGACACAATAGCTTTCATGGCATAGACATAATCCCGCCCAAGGAGTAAAGAAAAATTCAAGGGGTCTCGGACTACCATGACATCAATAAAGACAATTTTCCCTCCCAAATTTACGAGAAACTGAGGAAGGGTCCCTAAAGGTTGACTAGTTCTTCTGTTAAAAGCTAACAGATTCTGTGTAACCGACGCAAGCTGCGGATAACCCAAAGCGTACCAAGCAACACAAGACAAAATACTAACAGACGCACCTTCATCTATCAGCATTTGAGGAATGTCCTGACCACAAACCGATACTGTAATCTGGAAAGGAATGTGAGAGGGAAGACGAGGTCTAGTTAGCACACCCCAATAAAAAAAGGATGGTCTCATTACTTGGAGGGGGTTTTGCGAGACAAGGAGGAATGCCCCCCGACATGGTAGATTCTGTATCAACGAGAAAAACATGGGCAGTATCGGGTTTACTCTCTAGAGGGAGAGTAGGATCGACTGATGATTGGATTGGATCGACCGCCCAGGAAATCTTCAAAGGAAGAGTGGGATTGACCGATGATGGAATTGGATCAACCACTTTGAAACTCTTCGGATGAAGGGTGGGAATGACCGAGGAAGGGACTCGATCAACCACTTTGTCACTCTTCAGATGAAGGGTGGGACTGATCGAGGAAGGGACTAGATTAGCCACTTTGGCACTCTTTAAAGGAGGAGTGGGATCAATTGATGACAGAACCGGATCGACCACTTGAGTTTCATTCTCCAAGAGGAGAATGGGGTCGACGTGTGGAAACAGATTGACCGCTTTGGTGTCACTCTCTAACGGGAGAGTGGGATCAACTGAAGATGAAAATGGATCGACCGCTTGGGTTACACTCTTTTGATGAAGAGTGGGGCTGATCGATGACAGAACTGGATCAACTACTTGTGTTTGTGGTTCAATCGAGGAGGAAACTAGATTGACCACCTGATCAACCAGACTGACCAGGGATGGAACCATATTGACCAGTCCATAAACTAATGATGGGTTGGGGGAAAGCTTACGATAACCTTTTGGAAGTTGAAGTTTTTCCAAAAGAGAAGAAGCCTCATCCATGCGAGCGTAAAAAAGTGAGAGTAATGATCACCTTTGCATAACATACAAGGGAACTTGACATTTTTTTTCTTCTTACGTACTGTAACATCACTAGTTGACAAGGTATCATCGGCATGAACAATAGATGTCGATGACGTGGAAGAACACATTTCTAAGACCTTGATAAGACCAGGGAAATCCCTCAGAAAATGGTCACCCTTACAAAGACTGCAAGGGAATTTGGGTTTCAGATTCTTCATTTTAATATTGTTGATCTCATCAACACTCCCAGTACTATTAATAGAAGATGGTTGCTTGGGTCCAACATCTAATTTTTTGGGGGCCTTGGTCTTTTTTGAGCTCTTCTTCTTCTTCTCTTTCCATTTCTTCTTCTTCTAATCAACTTGGCTACTTTCTTTAGAGCTTTCACTAGGCGAAGAAGGAGAAATGAAAGGAGACTTAATGGGTGAAGAAGGAGAAAAGTCGATGTGAGGTTGATGTGTGGGTGGTGTACTGACATCTAAAGTAGTAGGTGTAGCTGAAACATTGGGAGGATTCGGGATCACTGGAGTGGGGAACAACCAAACTGGTAATCCGATGGTGAGTCTTGGAAGACTCAGTGTGGCAATACACGGAGGACCAAAGTTTCCAAAAGAAGGAAAGGTATAAGGTTCCCCAGGAGAAGGGTTCCTCCATTGGTACTCTCGGGATTCGATGCAATTAATACTGACTTGACCTAAGGTCCACTAAGTAAAACAAACAACACATGCTATGAATATGAGAAACAATCAATCAAACAAACCTTCCCACGATGAAACCATTATTTGGTGATGAAATCCAACATCGTGAGATCAAAATAGGAAGGGACGGGGATAGAGCGGGTGGATCAGTTATGTTGGTGACCTGCTTAACAGACTTACACCTTGGTGCAAGATTCCACATAGTAATTGTGGATTTACCCTCCAAGGAGCCCGAGTGAGTTTGACCAATGTCTGTACTAGGTACAGTGAGACATCCCTTCACCGTCACCTTGTGTAAGACCCTAAATATTGTGGCTACTAAGGTCACCAATTAGCAGTCAGCCCCTAGGCGGGTACAATCGATAGTCCAATCCAAACATATGGGTAGGATAACAAGTTTGAAATCAACTCGAGATTCTCCCACACATAATTGTGGGTATACCCTCAAGCCACCTCCAATATACGATCCAACCACTACAAACAGTTGGGCCATGGAGGGATAATCTTCGTAACTCACCCGAATGCGACCTCGTGTGTAACCCCTGTGTGAGAGGGGGATCCCAGAAATCCTATACGACAATTGGATTTCACTCTCCCTGCCGCAAGATACTAAGTTTGTTTGATAGCTTTGGAAAGTTATCCTTTCAACATGTAGGTTTTCTAACAAAGATGTAAAAAGTTTGATAAATTTTAGTTAAGAATTGATTTTAGTGGCTATTGTTACTCAGAGGTGTATGAGAGTGAAGACTGATGATATTATGACTCAGTTCCCAAAACATGCACAAGAAATGATAAGTAGTCTTTTCTTTCAATGAATGTCTATTTTAAGGGAAGGAGAAGGATTTTCCTTTCACTTTCAAACACCAATATGTAATGACCTCATGCAATAGTCCTAATAAGGAATCCAATCCAATGCTAAAATGTTTATATGTGACTGATGATCAGTAGATGTAAAGATTCCTATGTTAATCAGACTTCAAGAGTTGTGACATTTAAGCAAACTTCACATAAACAAAAATACACCCTTGTTGCGATCAAACAAGAAACAGAAAGCCAAAAACTCAAAAGGAAGGAGAAATATCTTGGACAAGATGACTCAAAGATCAGAAAGAAAAGTAGAAAAGACCTTTGAAACCCCTTACAAAGTTTTCACTCTGTTAGCATCGGAAGTCACTCCTGGATTTCTTGCAGGAGCAGAGCCCGACACCCATCAGTTTAATGTCACAATTTGTTTTATAAAGGGGTGATCAAATGGAGATAAAGACTCGAGGATATATTACTCTAACTCAGAGACTGGGTTTGTTACGTAAGTAACAAAGGAGGTCTCGACCTAACTTCAGCCAGTGGGTTGATTAAAAGATGAAAAAATGGAAGACTTAGTAAGAAAGGTGAACAAACAAGTTTGGGCAACAGGATTTCGGCAGTTTGCAGAAGAAAGACTCCGAATGCAAGATCTGCTTGGTTCAGGGTCTCAAGAAACTGAAAGGGGACTTGACTAGATCCTCCAATTCCAAGTCACTCAGCGCTGGGAAAATCACAAGGACTGATTAGAGACAGTACACCTATTACAGTGATCCATTACGACATCATCCTATAATAGCTACAGCTCAATTGGATCCTCCAATTCTGAGCTGCTCTAACACAGTGTAAACAAAGACATGAAAGAAACTAGCATTCATAAGGCGAGAAGTCTCAAAAGTCCATACATAGCCAGAGTATTAGTGCTTTATTAAATCTTTACAATCGGGAGCTCTGCTCGACCATCGATCCTTACAAAAATGGCAAAAATGCCTACATATACTCTTTCCTTCCTCTCGCCCAGTAGAGGCATCTCATAATTTTCAATGGGTGACGTATCCTCAATCAAATTTGTCCTTTGTCCCCCTGTCATATGCTTCTTTAATTTAGCATGGTTCACGCCATGGGGTAGCTGAGCCCTTTGAATGTTGAATTGGCGTGTGCAGGTTCCTCTATCGAGCTGAAGACTCGGCGTGGCCTTCCTGAAGAGAACCGGTACAGGGGACCCTCCCAGGTAGATTTTTGGTTGGGACCTCCATACTCTTCAATAAATGACTGAGGAGAGGCCTCAACCACCCTCTCTTCTCTGCATTCATTTCTGGCAGCTACTGGGATTTCACGTCGAATCAACGCCCGGAGAATGTAGTGCTTCCTCTCTTTGAATCTGAATTCAACGCCTTTGGCTTCTCAGTACAGCCCCTTCTGCTCCCCAGGGTGACCACGGGCTATGAACTTATGCCTATCTACTAGAGTGTTGTCGGTGTTTTGGGTTTCGCAGATGAGAAAGGATCAAGACCTTTCTCTTTCAAAGTCGCGATGGGCGTAACGACCGCCACGTGTCCCTCCAAAAAGAATGGTTGAAATGGTTTTTCGGCGCTTTGGGACCCGAGTGGCCAAATGTCAAACATAAGCACCCCTCCTCCAGGCCTGTTCTCTTATGACCAGGCGCCAGAACCATGGGCCTGGTCCTGAGCGCTATCGGGAATTCGGGGTTCGGGGTTTCACAATGCATGAAATGAGGGGTGTCTACTCCTCGAAACCCCGATAGGCGATATGCCGATAGGCTTGGCTTCCCGCTGCTAAACCTCGGGAAACTGGTTAGCCCCGAAGTCCCGATGGCCAACGATCCGCTTCTATGAATGGATCTTGGCCGTCAATTTTCTTTGTGGATGGTTCTCGACCACTGAAGACAAAACTTTGCCCGCTCACTTGCTTGGGGGGGGCTAAAATGAGGCTTTCTGCGTTGTGTTCGGGCATTTCTCATGTGATTCGCTGACCAGAAGGCCCCTCGCGCCCTAGACAAGTAATATTACTAACATTAGGCTCCATGGGGGATAGAGTTGTCCCCGCGATGCTCTAAGGACTCATTTATAGTTCCAGTGCCTTACTGTTGGTCTATGGAGTCATTTACTAAGCTGAAACAATAAAAGTAAAACAAAGAATAGAAAGGACAATATTTACAAAACATAGGAGCCATGGCTCCTCAGCAGACCGGAAGAGCACACGTCTGAACTCCAGTCACAACTGAAACAATAAAAGTAAAACAAAGAATAGAAAGGACAATATTTACAAAACATAGGAGCCATGGGTGGCTCAGACAAAATATTTTTTAAGAAAATTCCCATTCATTGGGCCGTAAAAAATTTCTTCACCCTCCAAAACCCCCAGCCGATACGTGTTATTTGAAAAAACCTCAGAGATTTTGAATGGCCCGATCCACAGGGCTTAAAATTTTCCATGTTTGCCCTTGTCTTGCTTAGGAGCATCCCATTTCATAACCAAGTCTCCTATCTGAAATCCTTCCCTTTTGGCCTTCTTATCAAAAACCTATTTAATTCTTTGCTGATGGTCCTGAATTCTGTCCACGGCCTGCTCCCTGACCTGCTCGACTTCCACTAGCTGATGAATCCTTATGATCATGTCATTAGGCTCCTCCTGATGGTCTTGGAGGAACTTTGCTATAGGAATGGCTAAATGAGAGGGGAAAACAACCTCCACTCCATAGACTAATTGGAAAGGAGAGACGCCGATATACCTCTTTGTGGCTACTCGATCGACCAATAGAGCAAACTTTAGTTTTGAGTGCCAGGCCTTCTTGTTGTCTTCCAACAATCTTTTGATGATCCTTATCAGACTCTTGTTGGAGGATTCTACTAAACCATTTCCCTGTGGATAATATGGAGTGGAGTGAACCAGTTTGATTTTGAACTGTTCACAGAACTTAGCTAATGGCCCAGACCCGAAAGCGGCTGCGTTATCAGTGAAAAATTTACTTGGGCAACCGAACCTTGTGATGAGGTCTTCCAGGAACCCAATGATTACCATGTGGGAACCACTCCTGGTGGGGATAGCTTCGATCCACTTGGTAAAGAAATCGGTAGCAGTCAAGATCCATCTGTGCTACCCACTGGAAGTGGGGTGAATTTATCCAATGAAATCTAAGCCCCATTGCTGGAAAGGTGCTGAGACAACCACAGGATTTAACGACAAAGACTTGAGCTGTTGCTTTCCTACAAATCTTTGACATTTGATGCAAGCTCTAACCCTTCTTCAGACGTCAGTGAATACGGTGGGCCAGTAGTACCCAGCTCTAAGAATTTTGTGGGCTGTGGTCTTCCAGAAATGGTGCCCTCCACATAGGCCGTTGTGAAATTCAACCATGATCCAGTCAGTCTCTTGTGGATCTACACATTTCAAAAGCAACCCCAGGGGGTCTTTCCAATATAAAACTTGA
>CBVK0101922937.1:0-28312 GCA_900067695.1 Picea abies
TCGCACTTGTGTTGCGGCAGTTTACATTTGTATTGCAGCGTGTTTCATCATCTGTTCTTCAAAAACAATCGATTGCCATCAATGACAACCTTGATCATCTGGGTCATCTCTGTTGTAGCCATATTTCCAACAGGAAGGCAGTTGGATTCGAATCCCTAGTCCAGCCATGATATTAGGGTAGATCCTCAATTGAAGGAGGAAAATCCTCAACTTCCCCAAGGATATCTCAAGTGGTTAAAGCCTCTCCAAGGCTATATAATCAAGCTTTCTAATGCTGAAAGAAGGATTGGAAATGGAGAATCACACCAAACTTATGATCTCATAAGTGGTGTTGGAACAGAGTTGATTGGGGGAAGAACGGCTAGTATGAAACCTATGATCTTAGAGGAAACAAACAGTCATCCAAAAGAGAGGGATCAGTGAAGCTATTGTTATCCAAGTTGTGGATCTTTCAGGCAAGGTTTAGACAAAGGGGACTTGACAAAGCTGTCGCATTCGCATCTACGATTGTAAGTACTGTTGTCATTGTTTTCATCAATATGACACACTTGGCCTGTTTATTTCTAGTTTGTGTCTAATGTTACATGAACTTATCATTAATTGATAGATCTATTTTCAAGCTAATATCAATAGAGTAGGAAGTGGTTGTATCTTGTTTGTCTGCAGAACTCAGCGAGGAGCAAAGGATTGGAGCGCAACTCGGAGCGTGTAGGGACAAACATCGATAAAAAGGTACTTTTGTCATCCTTCCTTCTCATGTGTTAGTTGAGATAGATCTGAAAGGAAGTTAGTGTCCACGTTAATAATTTTCTGTCTTAGAGTTAGGGTCAAGCTCTTAGAGGCGATCTACCTGTCCATAGGGAGAATTTCCTACAACAATATGTATGGATAATTTTCATCTTTTTATGTCTTATGGATTACATCTATTTTACAGATGTATTTACATGTGCGTGTGTGTGATTTTTCTTACATGTGTTCAATATTCCAATCTAATACATGATTAGCTATAGTATATGTGATTTGATTCAATCTCCTAAGAACATGGATATACGTAATGTAGTCAAAACTTCATTCTAAAAGATATACCCTAAGGAACCGTCGGTGTAGTGTAGGATCGTAAACGTGGTAAACCCCATTTAACTGAGACACAACCAGCTAAGAGTCTATGTAGACCTGAAGGTGAGAAAACCCATGCGAAAAAATGTCATGAAGAAACTCTAAGACTGCATTGTATTCAATGACATTGTTTGTGGCATCACATAAACAAATACCTCATGAAGATAGAAACTGGACCTGAGGCGTGAAAATCACCCAAGCTGTGGAAGCAAACTTCTGAGTGTGTCGGATAGCACCATCCGCAAATCCAACGAACACCTATGATTCACTTGACATCTTCCACAGTGAAAAAGATGACATAAAAAACGACACGTCCATACAACCAAAAAGAAAAAAAAGAAAAATAAAATGTATATGGCTATACATATGTTACAACAAGTCACCCAAGGAGACCCACCTACGAGTAATACTTCTTGAGCTATATCCCATTTCTAGGATCCTCCAAATCATTTCCCTCAAAGTCCATCAGATGATAAGCGCCCTTCTTTAGAACCTCCTTCATGATGAAAGGTTTGAACCACATGGGTTTGAACTTACCTGCCCCCAAGGGGTCCTTATCTTGGTCATAGACTAGGATAAAGTCTCCTTCAAACAAAAACCAAGGATGGATGGATCAATCATACTTACACTTGAATTTTTGTTTGTGAGCCTCATTAGCCAAGGCTTCATCTCGACACTACTCATCGAGTTGCTCAAGATATAATAAATGCTCTTCAAGAAGTGAAGTGCCTGGCAATAACTGTACTACCAAATTTAGAGAGGGGATCTGGCACTGTATAGACACGACTGCTTCCAGGATTTAAACGATTTGAAAGGGTGAGAAATTAGTTGTAGTCTTAACAGACGTTCGGTAGGCCCATAATGTTGAATACAACATCAAATACCAGTTTGACCTGGTCGTTGAATTGATCGTTCGTTGTAGAATAGTCTTAAGGGATTTATTCACAACTTCCACCTGACCATTCACTTGTGGGTAATAGGGTGATGAATGTTCTTGCCTCAACCCAAGATTTTATGTTAACTTGAACATCATTTTCTTCTAAAAGTGACTGCCATGGTCAGTGACAATATCTCTCGGGACACCGAACCTTGTTATTATCTGGTGAAACAAACAGAGAGTAGTGATATCACCATAATATTTAAATGTTGGAATAGCTTTGACCCACTTCATGAAGTAGTCTATTGCTACGATGATATAATGGTGCCCCCTTGTAGAAGGAGGGTTTCATGTAGTTTAATCAACCCCCCACTTGGTGAAGGGACCAACTATGATGACAAAAAACATGGGAGAGGGGTGTGTCATCATCTTCCAATTGAAGATCTAACACGTGTGGCACTTCTTGACCGATTCAACATAATCTTTGGTTAATGTCAGCCAAAAGTGACTGTCTCATAGAATGTTTTGGGTTTTTTCCAACCCAGAAAAATGACCACCACATGCTCTAGTGTGGCAATTGTTAAGCACGATTTTCGCTTCTTCATGGGTGAGACACCGACGAAGGATGCAATATACACCTCGACAATACAAAGTGTCCTCGAGTATGAGATAGTTTTTGTCCTGATGGAATATATGACAACGTTCATCACGAGAAGAAGAGGTAGGGAACTTCAAAGTCTAGAGATAGACTAGTACATATATATACTAGGGGTCCGATGACACGATCAAAAACATGTCTCCTTTGATAGGTGACTCCTCAGGTATAACATCTCTTGATTTGACAGGAAGTTCCAAGATGAGTTCTGCAAAGATCAACGACTTTTTGGACTTCACCGAAACAAAATCCAAGTCAAATTCTTGGAGGATAACTATCCATCTATTGATCTTTCCTTCGATCACATGTCCTGTCAACACATATTGAAACGGATTCACAACGACAATGACGGTGGTCTTTCGAAACGATATGTAATGACGAAACCGTTGGACAGCATGAAATGATGCCAACAAAATTTTTTCAATGTGGGAATAATTGAGTCTCAATCCAACCAATCCTTGACTCAGGTAATAAATCACATATTCTGAGAGAAAATCATCCTCTTGAACCAATACCATACCAATGGTCGACTCTGCAATGACTAAGTAAAATAATAAATCTTTATTGTAATTGGTTGGCCGAACAACAGGGGTAGATGTGAGGGAACATTTCAACGCTTCGAAAGAGAATTGAGCGGCTTCGTCCCAATGAAAAGGAAAGTCCTTATTCAGTAAATGCATAAAACCCATTGTGCTCTTTGCATAGTTCATGATGAAACATCGTAAAAAGTTTTATTTTTCCTGTAGACTCTTAAGCTGAGGGATTGTGCACAAGGGAGGCAATTGAACTATTTCTTCAAACTTTAGAGCATTGACCATGATCACTATTGTTGAAACTATTAAACTTAACAGACGACCCGATGTTATGCAAAAGATGCATTTGTTTGGATTCAAGCAGATTCGGTAGTAGCGACATCACTCAAAGATAAGTTGGAGGTGTGCAGGTGTTGGTAGCCCAACATAATCGTTAACTTTTCATATCAATTAAACGATCTATATAGCTGCCTAATTGAGTCATGAATTTTTATTACTCTTCATGATCATTTTTCGAATTGATAGTTGTAAGTTGTCACTTTTCCCTATTGTTTTTTCATGCTTCATTCATGACTGAAAGCATGAAAACGAAGCATTAAAACTTGTGACTGTGTTACCATTCTGTTTGAAAAATGATTAAAGGAAAATTGTTTCTACAATTTATTAATGAAACTTTGTTCCTTACCATGAAGAACTATTCTCATTGTTTCGATTTCTTGAACACCAAGCATGCTTAGGGATTGATAGTTATATCAACAAAGGTTTTTTTTTTATTTGAGTTTTGGTATGGTTTTTGTTTAATTCTTGGTTATACGTTTCCTTTTTACTAGGCCTTTGATTTTGATTTTCAACCTCCCCCAAACCTTATGATCAAACCCATTGTGCATGCACTTATTTTCATTTTGAATGCTCAGTCGTGGTTTGTACTTTATGATAGTTTGAAATACAATTTGCATTCAGCCATCATTTCCAAGACTGGACTTGGGCTTTGCAAACCCTCTTTGCATGCATATCAATTAACGCCCATCTTATCGTTATGAGTTTTCTGCTCATACACTGCTCACTGCTGGTTTTTCTCGGGCTCATGGTATGGCTCTATCCCATAAACCCTACTTGGATGTTGTGTTTGATTGATTACCCTTTCATCCAGTATGCCTCATGTTGTGAGAGTCAAATCTAATGGCATTCAAAATCTTCTCTTATATGACGATGCCAGAGAATATCTAGAGAGTAATGGTTGGCTCATTTTCCTTAGAAAATTTCAAGCTTTCAATTTACAAAATGCCCAGGAATTCTCTTTCTCCTTCGACGGGTGTAGAGCTAAGGTGGGTAATGTCCAACTGGAGGTTACAGAGGATTTCTTGAGTCAAGCTATAGAACTCCCTGCAACCAGTCAAAGGTGGTTCAAAAATGCAAAGGTGGAAGAAGTTCCTTTGACTCTTCTATTTACATCTCAGAAGATAAAGGGATGTGACAAAGGCATGCCCATCTCTTTGCTAAAAGTTCGTTGGCACGGTCTGCTTGTTGTGTTAAAACAGTTTGTCACCTGTGAAGGACATTTTGGTCTGGTGTTTCTTTATCATTTATGTATGCTTATGTTTTTTATGGGGTTTCCCTTGAACATGCCATATTATTTGTTGAGGAGCCTTTATAAAATGGGCAAAAGTTATAGAAAAAAACAATTAGACTTGAGCCTCTTCCATCATGGCTTAGTAAAAATATTACTTGTGCATCAATTAGAGTTACAGAATGATAGTTGGGATTCATTCATAACCAGAAATGGTTATGGTAACCTTGATATGGAGAAGGTTGATAAGATCGCGGTTGAAGAGACTCTTGTCTACCCTACAGTGCCCCTCTCACCTACCCAGGCCTATGTCTCAGCCTCCTATAGCAAACCCTTACCCAATCCAAAGGTTATTGAGCAAACCCATGGGCAACCTACGCACCTTTATGAATCTGTTAAAAATTTAAAGAAATCTATAGGAAAGATATCTAAAAGCAATGCCGATATAAAATTTAAGAAAAAGAGAGCCGAGAGGATGATTTCGAGGAGGCTTCGTAACAAGTCGAACTCCCATGTGAGCTCAATCAACATGATCAAGGTCCATGAGAGTTCAAACTCTTAAATCGATAGGTTCCTCACCAAAGAAGACCCTCATTCGTTTGAGCCACATCTCGATCAGCCCTATAACTTTGTGGACAATTTACCTCCATGTCTCAAACATAATGCAAATTTTTCTGGTATTAAATTGGGTAATGAATCTTTTGTCTGTGTGGAACATGCTCTGTTTCACAATATTGTTTGTTCCCATGCAACCGTCACACAATCCAAGTGTGAAGTATGTCTATCCTGGATTGATAGATATTATACTGATATCCCTATCCTACATTCATGGGTTAAGGCTCTCACTGATCAGATCGGTGTCTTAACAAAGGAAAACCATAAGCTTGAGTCTATTATTCAAGGAAAAGAAAAACACATGAAGACAACAGGCAATTTAGTATTTAAAAATGTTGAGGTTGCAAAAACTATTGTAAATTCCAAGGTTTTCTTATACAATTTCATCTCATCGTTGGAGGTATGATTCTCTATCTTAAAATAGGATTATTTGTTAAAACTGGATTGCTTTGTTCTTACAATAAATTGGATTTCCTTTACTAAAATAACTAGCTATAGAATCACAAATTCTGTAGCCAGTTATGTTAATTCAAAATTTACAAATTAATGGTTGAATATGTATCTAAATATTTCTATTTTTCCTTTTCCTTTCAGGATATTCAGGAGTTCATGATTATCAATTGATTTGAGGCATCCTTGAGACCTGCCAGTCATATCTTTGATGCATTTTGTATGAACAGAAATAAACTTTTGTTAGCTTTAGAGGATTTAGTATGATATGGGTGGTTGTATCCCCCTTTTATTTTTGTAATCAATATCTGATATCAGAGGAGGAAATAGTTACCTTTTTGAAGGCTTTATAAACCCATTATTTTTTTAATTTGGACATCTTGGCCTGGGGCTAGTTGTGAACAAATCATACTCGAATTTGGACATAAAAAGTATTTGAATTTATGATTTAGCCATTTGTAAATGTTCTTGTTGTATATAATTTGTTTATCTTGATAATTGGATGATTGTTGATAGCTTTCATCTTTACAGATTATTTTGTTGTCAAGATAGTTTTTTCCTCACAGTTCACGATTTTATGCTTCAGTTTTATGAAAACAATGAATGATCATTCAATTCATATTATGAGGTTTACCTTAAACATGTTGATTGATTAAATGCAAGATGTAACTATTTGATTTATCTTATGCATTATTACTTGCAGTCTATTATATCACAGTTATTATTTTTCGTTTTATCATTTTATCAATTAGATACACCAGTCAATGTACAGTTTGGCGTTTATCCCAAACAATGTGAAAATTTATAGTAGATTTATCTCGTGGATGGGATGATGTAAAATTTACGCAAATAGTTGGATGAATACTCTTCAAGTGATTAATAGGTTAGTATGTTCCTTTTTCATTTGCTTGTTTATTATAGAAATTCTTATATGTAGTATAATTTTCATTGTCTACATTTTTTTGTTTAAATAGTAGTTTGATATTTGATCTTACAGATTCATATAGATTAAAAACAAACCAAAAATAAATAGTACTTTTTGCTTTCTTTATTTACTTTTATCAAAAGAATCATTATACATTTGATTTTTTATGAGTTCAGATTAAAAATCATTATTTGTATATCTTATATATATGAATTGGATAAACAGAACTATCATATAAATATCTTTTCAATAAACTGTATATATATTTAGATGTACATATATATATCAGTGATTAATAATTAGTGAGTTATTTCGTTTCTTTTATTTATTTTTCATTTCCTTTAGGACTTTAGATTAGCCAATGAAGCCATTAAACCCATCAGAGTGAATAAATCCAAACGGCTTGGGTTAATTAGACAACCCCGGACCGGATTCACTTTTCTAGTTGACGAGTGGTCATTTTTGCTCATCGAAAAATGGTGCTAGAAGGAGGGCCTGAATACTATTGATGGCACGTGGAGGTCGCAAGACTCCTCCCCCACCTACCCGCTCACCTATACTAACAATAAGTCTTTCTGATGACAAGATTGTCTCTCAAACAACAACCACATCAAATGACACTCCACAAATTATCGTTGAACCAGTAACACCAAACCCCCCAGGAGCCGACGTACAAGAAATTGTTTGTCAATCCCTTCTAAGGACACATGATTCTTTGTCCCATATTAGACAACTAGGTTGGCCATTAAATCAACCATTAGACTTCTCTAATATTAGGGAGCAACTTGAAGGCACTGGTCTTACCCTAAAACCTATGGATCCAGATCACATCCTCACTCTTGCAGGAGGAGGATTTGGTATTCCACCATCACCATCACCACCCCCTTCATCTCCCTCTTCTTCAGGAGAAAATCATCAAATGAAGGCAATTCTTCATCTCATCCTTCAACACCACCCATGCCTATGGAAAATCCCAATAATCCTACCAAACCTTGGCTTGATCAAGATGCGGTGGCCATACCTGGACCCCAACATCCTTTACCTAAACACCCAGAGAAATGGCTCCCCAAATTTGACCCATATGCCAAGCAAATCGTTGAGGATCATATTAAAAAATTCATTCTACCCATTAGATTCGGAAGCGTAGAACACAAAGACATAGTATCTAGGTTTTTTTCGTATACATTTGAAGGCAATGCCTCTACCTAGTACTTTTTCCAACAACCCCACACCATTGTATCTTGGGATAGATTCGAATTGTGTTTCCTTGAGAAATTCAGAGATGAAAAATCTCCTAAAGTCTTAGTCATGGAACTCTCTATTTTAAATATGAACCCCAAGGAAAAGATAAAAGAATTTAATCAAAGGTTCCTAACATTAAATAATCAAATCCCCACGGATTCAATGCCTACTAAAAATCTTATCGTCGCATACTACATGAAATCCCTACACCAAAACATAGCAATCTGGGTAAAAAGGTCTAAGAAAGTGACATTATTAGAAGCCTTCGAGGAGGCGAGACAAATCGAAAAAGATATTCTTAGCCTAAAAGACAATATCTGTAACGAGGCAGAAACTACTTCATCCTCCAAGAAGAAAATTGAAATTCTTCCTAGACCTCCCCAAACTAAAACTCAATCAGACGATTCAGATCTAGAAAGTTTATAGAAGGTCATTTAGAAGTTGTCAAATCATGTTATAGATTTGAGAAGATCAGTTGAAGAAGCTTCTTCAAGCAAAGGGCCTTACAAACCCCCTTTAAGAAAGCCTTTTCCCACAAACCAACCTAACTCAAATTCTGAAGGCCTAAATCTAGAAAGCTTAAAGTTTTCTATCCAGAAAATTCTAGAAGCACATGATAACTTGATTCCTCTCGAGCTTCCTGAAGACGTGGTTGAACAAGAAATAGTGGAAGAGGAAGAATCCTCTCCCAACATTTTTAGGCATTTTTCAGATAACATCTTTCAAGCTAATTTCGAAACAGTGCATCCTTACAATACCATAAGTAAGACAACAAATAAATCTTCTTCTAAAATTGGAACTAATGCACCTCAAAAATAGTCTAAACCAATTGAAACTAAACAGAATTCAGCAACTCCAAGTTTAGAGTATGATTTGATTGAGGATCTCAAAAAACTTAAAGCTAATATTTATGTTTATGAATTATTGAAATTTTCATTTCTTATGCAAAAGATGTTGCATAATATCATTGAAAACAACAAAAATGACAATCTGAACAATAACAAATTTGTTGAAAACAACCCAAAAACACCTCAAAAGGTCTCTGTTAAAATGATGCTAGAGTCCTCTGATAAAAGATACCTTGCTGTAAAAAGTGTAACAAATATAGATAAACTAGTTCTAGGGGATGTGACTAAAAAACACCAAACTTCTATTGTTAATACTCACAGAAATGTCCCACCCTTTTTGTTGACTTTTGAAATTTTCAATAGGAATGTACATAATTGTATGGTAGATTCAGGTGCATCATCAAACGTAATGCCTTGGTTTGTCTGCCAAAAAATCAATGCTGAAGTTCAACCTTCCAGTTTGAAAATTATTTAGCTTGATCAGACTAGTGTTAAAGTAATAGGTGAATTAAAAAATGTACTTATCAGATTGTCATCTAATCCTAAAGTCCATCAAGTTATTGATATTATCGTCGTTGATATCCCCGAGGTATATGGCTTATTTTTAAGTAGAGATTGGTTTGAACAGCTACATGGTTATTTTGCAGCAGATTGGTCTCACTTGTGGCTACCCGAGAATGGAAAGCCTAACAAAATCAAGGTCAATCGTGACCATTATCTTAAGTTTATGATAACTGATTTAAATGATCCTAATGAACCATTCACCTCTTTCGCCAATTCACCTAAAATGTAGGGGATGAACACTTTTTTCGGCAATTTCATGGATGAAACTTCTACCATTACTGACCTGGAACAGCATTCCGAAATTATGACATGCACATAGTCAACAACCCTCTCTCAGTGATCAGATGCACCTGATGAAAATCAGATCTAGTCTGTCTACTTTGATGGATCTAAATCTAAGGAAGGAGCTAGTGCAGGATGTGTGCTCATTGATCCAGCAGGTAATAAAACTTTGATCACTTGCCGATTAGAATTTGAATGCACAAACAATATGGTTGAATACGAATCACTTCTGCAAGGTCTCAGGAAAGCACTAGATATGAGGATTCAAAACTTAACAGTCTTTGGTGATTCAGAAATTGTGGTTAGACAGGTAAAAAATTATATTCACTGTTTATATCCACACCTGAAAAGCTATCATACTAAGGTATGGAACTTAATGAATACATTTTTTGCATTTAACATTAATTCTATTATAAGATTGAATAATTCTTAGGCTAATTTGTTAGCTAACATCGCGTCTAAGCTTTTTCCTGCAGAAGGTCTCTCTCCAAATGTGTTTTCGGTTGAGTTGTTGTTCAAACCATCCATCTTAGACAACATCACAAATTGGAGAGTCTTCGATGAATATCAACAAATCATCAGTTTTCTGCACATGGAAGAGACTTTCCAAGGCGCGGTTATTGATGAAGGTACCCACGACGAAAACCTTTGTGATTTTATGGTAATACCAGACACAAGATCTTCAGAGTCAACATCATATCTGGTAAATTCTATCCCAAAATCTGTTGTAAGATTAGAAAGGTTTTATAATTTTCACGATAAATTCAGAAAATCAGTGAATTGTAAAACGAATAGTTCTTCCTTGACACATGAAAATGTAAATTTAGGGACTAAAGATAACCCACAATGCATCAATTTGGGGATGGGATGTTCTGAGCAAGAAAAGTCAGCATTTATTAAGTTGTTTAAGGAATTTAAAGATGTTTTTGCTTGGACATATAACGATGTAAAAACGTTTGATCCTAACATCATACAACACATTATTTCCATGAAACCCCAAACCCAACCTTTTCAACAGAAGTTAAGAAAGATGCACCCAAAACTTGAACCAACAGTCAAGAAAGAACTAAACAAACTCCTGAATGCTAAAATAATCTTCCCGATAAGACATACACAGTGGGTCTCTAATCTTGTCCCTGTAAGGAAGAAGAGTGGTGAAATCTGACTATGTGTCAATTTTCAAAATTTAAACCAAGCATCTAATAATGACAACTATCATGTTCCTCCTATGCAACAGATCCTCCAACAAGTATCTGATTCTGAAAGATTATCATTGCTGGATGGTTTTTCAAGGTATAAGCAAGTCCTTATGTCTCCCCCAGACTAGCTGAAGACCTCTTTCCGTACTCCATGGGGTACATATACTTATAGAAAGATGCCCTTTGAGCTTATAAATGCAGGTGCCACCTTTCAGAGAGTGATGGATATCGCTTTTCACAGTCTAATCAATCAATCTGTAGTAGTTTATCTAGATGATGTCATTGTCTTCTTAAAGAATACAGGAGATCATTTAGCTCATCTAAGATCTGTTCTACAGCGATGTCGTAAGTACGACATCTCTTTAAATCCCAAAAAATCTATCTTTGTAGTAGAACAAGGCAATTTGCTTGGATTCATTATGCCAAATGAAGGGATGATCATTGACCCTGAAAGGACCCAAGTCATTTCAAAATTTCTCCCGCTTCCAAAAATTCCATGCAATCTTTGTTAGGTCAGATAAATTTTGTTAGAAGGTTCATCCCCATCTTTTCAGAAATGGTTAGACCATTACAAAATTTAATAAAAAAGGATGTACAGTACCATTGGGGACCTCTAGAAAGTCAATCTTTTGACTCAATAAAAAAGGCCATAGGAGAAGCTCCTTCACTAATGACCCCTGACTTTTCGCGATATTTCACTCTCTACATGTTTTCCTCTGATCGATCTTATGCTGTTGTGCTAACCCAAAAGAATGCTAAAAACAACGAAGTTCCTATTGCCTTTATGAGCCTAGCCTTTAAGGGAGCTGAACTTAATTACGTAGTAGTAGATAAGTAGGCTTATGTTGTTTTTAAAGCAGTAAAACACTTTTGATATGATCTACTGAAGTCTAGGATGAAAATCATTGTCCCTTACCCTGCTGTCAGGAATTTGTTAGTACAGAAAGAACTGGGTGAAAAAAGGGCAAACTGGGTCACATCCTTACAATAATATGACCTCAAAATCACTCCAGCACGAAATGTTAGAGGCTAAGGTTTATGTAAATTGGTTGTTGATTCAACTATAGGACAGCAGAGTAAAACTAATATGTTAATTCAAGATCACCCTAATCAAAATCAAATCTGTTGTACACAAGATATTACTAGTCCTTGGTATGATGACATCATATTTTATCTAATTCATGGATCAACTCCCCATCACCTTGATCCAAAAAAGAGGAGAGCATTAATATCAAAATCTTCTTCTTTTCAGCTGGTAAATGGCATATTGTTTCACCAAAATTTTGATGGAATACTTAATAGTTGTCTAGAAAAAGATGAAGCAGATAAAGTCTTATTAGAATTACATTCAGGGGAAGCTGGTGGAAATTTCAGTGGAGACACCACTGTCGACAAAGTATTAAGGGCAGGATATTACTAGCCTACTATTTTCAAAGATGCCCATGTGTTATGTCGCAAGTGTGTAATCTGTCAAAAGGCTTCTGGACGAGTACAGAAGTCAGCATTCCCGCAACCTGTCTCGGTAGACTCCCCTTTTTAGCAATGGGGCCTTTACATTATAGGCCCAATCAACCCCACATCATAAAAATGATAGATTATTTCACCAGATGGTCTGAGGCTACACCATTAACAGTGGTAAACACCAGCCAGATAATATCTTTCCTGAACTCAAATATTATCACTCGTTTCGGTATTCCTGAATGCCTAGTATTTGATAATGCTTCTTATTTTTTGTCTCTTGAAATGAGTGATTTCGCTTTAGAAAAAGGAATAAAATTAAAGTATTATGCTAGCTATTACCCCCAAGGCAATGTTTTGGCTGAATCAACTAATAAATACCTGATCAGGATCATCAAGAGAACGGTCTCTGGAAATCACAAAAACTGGCTTAATGCACTATTTAATGCAATCTGGGTTGATAGGGTAACTCCTAAAATTGTTGTTGGTAATTCTCCATTTTTTTCTCATTTACGGCAGGGAAGCGATTCTTCCACCACATGTTCTTCTTACATCTCTGCAGTTATCACAGAAGGTTCAAGAAGAAGATTGTCCTCATTTGGAAAGTTGGATTAATGCTTTTCTGAAGTTAGAGGAAGTAAGGGCTCAAGAAAAACAAAAATTGGATCAACATCAACTCATTGTCAAAAACTGGTTCGATTCCAATTATTCCTTAGACATAAATTTTGAGGTAGGTGATCTTGTCCTTAAGTGGGACAAACCTCATGAGGGTAATGGAGAACATACTAAGATCCAAAACCTATGGTTGGGACCACTCTTAATTGTTGAAAAACTAGGTCCCAGTTCTTTTCGCCTGCAGAATTGAGAGGGACAGCCAGACACCTTCCCAGTGAATGGCCAAGCTCTCAAAAAGTAGTTCACCTGATGACTCTCCCATACACCTTTTGTAAATATTTTTCTATTTTGGTGTCCTTACTGTGTGTTTTTCTTTGTTGGTTTGTTTTTGTTTTCATTTTTTATCGGTCTTTTGAAACAAACATGCCTGTACTACGGTCTAGCTCAGACAAAGAAAACATAATACTTCATCTCGAAAATAGCTGTCAAAGGCTATCAAAACATCAATTGTTTTCTTTCTCTGAAATTGTAGGCTAGTTAAAGATGACATTTTGTTTGAAAGTCGATTTCTCGGTTTCAATTTGCACTTGAAAGTACCCACGATTATCTTTAAAAAATCTCTTTACGCTATCCCTTCTCTTTAAGAAAGAAACTCAATGATGTCTCCCTGTTCTTTAAAATTAGTTTTATTAATGAACTATTTTTCAGATCTTGATGAAGGATAGCAATAAAAATTTAAAGGCATGTGAAAAATTAAGTTGTGATAAAAAACTGGAGTTTTCAGCGTCACCCCACTCTGTTGAATATTTAGAAAAAAACTATATCAGAATGTAAAAACCTCTTAGAGAGTTGTGGGAAGTGTTTGCAAACCCGTTGGGACACTGAATAGGTCTGTTGGCAGTGGGTAAATGCATGCATGATGCCAAGATAACTTCGTCGGAGTACTAAATAGGTTTTCTGACAGCGAAGAGATGTCAAGTAAAAGACAATTCTCAAGTATGAGTCTTGTTTTTTGGCCATAAGTGTCCTTCGTTCTGATTTGAAATTTCTTAGACAGGATATAGATGTCAGAGTGGGTTAATTGACATCGGTGTCGAGGCTATGAACGCCTGCTAGCAGTTGTGGCCCTGCGAACAGTATTGGAGACATTAACTTAAACGTCCTGGCTTTCTTTTGTGAAGTTTGTCACCAGATTTTGTTCCTTTTAAAACAAAAGATATCTAAAACTGGATTGAATCATGATTATTTACGATGTTCAAATAACCTTTCAATTGTTCTTCGATTTGAATTTTTTAGATTTCTCTAACCTAAACTCGTTCATATTACAGAGATAACTGCTTCTCCCAGCATGTCGCCATTGTTGGCAACCCAACATAATCATTAACTTTTCATATCAATTAAATGATCTATATAGCTGCCTAACTGGGTCATGAATTTGTATTACTCTTCATGAGCAATTTTCGAATTGAAAGTTGTAAGTTGTCGCTTTTCCCTATTGTTTTTTCATGCTTCGTTCATGAATGAAAGAATGAAAACGAAGCATGAAAACTTGCGACAGTGTTACCATTTTGTTCGAAAAATTATTAAAGGCAAATTGTTTCTACAGTTTATTAATGAAACTTTGTTCCTTTCCATGAAGAACTATTCTCATTGTTTCGATTTCTTGAACACCAAGCATTCTTAGGGATTGATAGTTATATCAACAAAGGGTTTTTTTTTATTTGATTTTTGGTATGGTTTTTGTTTAATTCTTGGTTATACGTTTCCTTTTTACTAGGCCTTTGATTTTGATTTTCAATCTCCCCCAATCCTTATGATCAAACCCACTGTCCGTGCACTTATTTTTGTTTTGAATGCTCGGTCATGATTTGTACTTTATGACAGTTAGAAATACAATTTGCAATTAACCATCATTTCCAAGACTGGCCTTGGGATTTGCAAACCCTCTTCACATGCATATCAATTAACGCCCATCTTATCATTATGCGTTTTCTGCTCATACTCCGCTCACTGTTGGTATTTTTCGGGCTCGTGGTATGGCTCTATCTCATAAACCCTACCTACACGTTGTGTTTGATTGATTACCCTTTCATCCAGTATGGCTCCTATTGTGAGAGTCAAACCTAATTACATTCAAACTCTGCTCTTATATGACAATGCTAAAGAAGATATTGAGAGTAACGGTAGGCACATTTTGCTTAGAAAATTTCAGGGTTTCAATTTACAAACTGCCCAGGAATTCGCTTTCTCCTTCGATGGGTGTAGAGATAAGGTGGGTGATGTCCAACTGGAGGTTACAGAGGATTTATTGAGTCAAGCTACAGGACTCCCTACAAGCGGTCAAAGGTGGTTCAAAAATGCAAAGGTGGAAGAAGTTCATTGGACTCTTCTATTTACATCTCGGAAGATAAAAGGATGTGACAAAGGTATGCCCATCTCTTTACTAAAATTTCGCTGACATGATCTTCTTGTTGTGTTAAAATAGTTTGTCACCTGTGAAGGACGTTTCAGTCTGGTGTTTCTTTATCATTTACGTCTTCTTATGGTTTTTGTGGGTTTTCCCTTGAATATGTCATATTATTTGTTGAGGATCCTTTATAAAATGGGCAAAAGGTATAGAAAACAACGATCAGACTCGAGCCTCTTCCATCATGGATTAATAAAAATCTTGCTTGTGCATCAATTAGAGTTACAAAATGACAGTTGGGATTCATTCATAACCAGAAACGGTTATGGTAACCCTGATATGGACGAGGTCGATAAGCTCATGGTTGAAGAGACTCTTGTCTACCCTACAACACCCCTCTCACCTACCCAGGTCTGTGTCTCGGCCTCCTACAAAAAACCCTTACCCGATCCAAAGGTTATTGAGAAGACCCATGGGAAGCCTACAGATCTTTATGACTCTATTAAAAATTTAAAGAAATCTACAGGCAAGATATCTAAAATCAATGACGATATAAATTTTAATAAAAAGAGAGACGGGAGGCTCATTTTGAGGAGGCTTCGTAACAAGTCAAACTCCCATGCGAGCTCAATCAACATGATCAAGGTCCATGAGAGTTCAAACTCTGAAATCGATAGGTTCCTCACCAAAGAATACCCTCATTTGTTTGAGCCACATCTCGATCGGCCCTATAACTTTGTGGACAATTTACCTCCCTGTCTCAAACATAATGCAGAGTTTTCTGGTATTAAATTGGGTAATGAATCTTCTGTCCATGTGGAAGATGCTTCATTTCACAATCTTATTTGTTCCCATGCAATCGTCGCACAGGCCAAGTGTGAAGTCCATTTATCTTGGATTGATAGATATTATACTGATATCCCTATCCTACAGTCACAGGTTAAGTCTCTCACCGATCAGATTGTTGTCTTAACGAAGGAAAACCATAAGCTTGAGTCTATTATTAAATGAAAAGAAAATTGTATGAAGACAACAATCAATGTAGTATTTATAAACGTTGAGGCTGCAATAGCTATTGTAAATTCCAAGGTTGTCTGATACGATTTGATCTCATGGTTGGAGGTATGATTCTTTATCTTAAAATAGGATTATTTGTTAAAACTGGATTGCTTTGTTCTTACAATAAATTGGGTTTCCTTTACTAAAATAACTAGCTACAAAATCACAGATTCTGTAGCCAATTATGTTAATTCAAAATTTTCAAATTAATGGTTGAATATGTATCTAAATATTTCTATTTTTCTTTTTCCTTTCAGTATATTCAGGAGTTCATGATTTTCAATTGATCTGAAGCATCCTTGAGACCTGCCAATCATATCTTTGATGCATTTTGTATGAACAGAAATGAACTTTTGTTAGCTTTAGAGGATTTAGTATGATCTGGGTGGTTGTATCCCCCTTTTATTTTTGTAATCAATATATGATATCAGAGGAGGAAACAATTACCTCTATGAAGGCTTTATAAACCCATTATTTTTGTAATCTGGACATCTTGGCCTGAGGCTAGTTGTGAACAAATTATACTTGAATTTGGACATAACAAGTATTTGAATTTATGATTTAGCCATTTGTAAATGTTGTTGTTGTCTATAATTTGTTTATCTTGATAATTGGATGACTGTTGATAGCTTTCGTCTTTGCAGATTATTTTGTTGTCAACATAGTTTTTTCCTCACAGTTCACGATTTTAGGCTTCAGTTTTATGAAAACAGTGAATGATCGTTCAATTCATATTATGAAGTTTACCTTAAACATGTTGATTGATTAAATGCAAGCTGTAACTGTTGGATTTATCGTATGCATTATTACTTGTGGTCTATTATATCACAGTTATTATTTTTCATCCTATCGTTTTATCAATTAGATACACTAGTCAATGTACAGTTTGGCTTTTATCCCAAATAGTGTGCAGATGCATAGAAGATTTATCTCATGGATGGGATGATGTATGATTTACGCAAACAGTTGGATGCATGCTCTTCAAGTGATTAATAGTTTAGTCTGTTCCATTTTCATTTGCTTGTTTATTATAGAAATTCGAATATGTAGTATAATTTTCATTCTCTACATTTTTCTATTTAAATAGTAGTTTGATATTTGATCTTACAGATGCATATAGATTATAAACAAACCAAAAAGAAATAGTGTGTTTTTCTTTATTTATTTACTTTTATCAAAAGAATCATTATACATTTGATTTTTTATGATTTCAGATTAAAACTCATTATTTGTATATCTTGTATATATGAATTAGACAAATAAAACTATCATATAAATATCTTTTAAATAATTTGTACATGTATTTAGATGCACACACACACACACACACACATATCAATGATTAATAATTAGTGAGTTATTTCATTTCTTTTATTTATTTTTCATTTCCTTTAAGACTTTAGATTGGCCAATGGAGCCATTAAACCTGTCAGAGTGAGTCAATCCAAAGGGCTTGGGTTAATTAGACAACCCCAGACTGGATTCACTCTTTCAGTTGACGAACGGTCATTTTTTCCCATCAACAGCAGGATGATCAATTCGCTTGCGAGATCGTGATGCTAAATCATCGAGACAAGCCTCGACTATGTGTTTGAGATCGTGGAAAGAAAAATACATGGCCAGCTAAAACGTAGCTCCAACATTTTTCATACCAAAAGGCATCTTCCGATAAGAGAATGTACTCCACGGATAGATCAAAGTGGTTTTGTGTTGGTCTTTGGGATTGATCTGTATCTAATTGTATCCTGAAAAACCATCCATGAAAGAAAAGGCCTCACAATATGTGCATTCATTAACTATCTGGTCAATAAATGGTGTGGGGAAATTATCCTTTGGAGATGCCTTGTTTAAATCATGGAAGTCTGTACATATGTGAATTGTACCCTTTTTTTTGTTGACTGGAACATGATTTGACACCCATTGAGTCAATTGGACGGGGTAGATGAAACTATTTTGGAGTAGTTTCTCTACTTCAACCTTAATAGTTGTTTCTTTCCTAGGATTGACTGGACAAATATTCTACCGGACCAAATTATCATCAGGATATGTCGTGATTTCATGTTCGATAATTATTAGATCTATGCCTGGCATTTCCTCGTAAGACCAGGAAAACACACCATGGAATTCTTTAAATGAATCTTTGTATATTTGAATCTCTTCGAGGGAGCAGTCTGCTCCGAAAAAGATATTCTCCATGACCTCAGGGATTCTGGAGATATCGATAGGTATCATTTTAGCAATGGTTTCCATATTTCCTTCAGCTTAAAAAACGTGCATAACCAAAGGATTGATAGGACAAGCCTTATCTCCAGTCATAGTCAAAGTGAATTCACCTGCTTCAATTCTTCTTAACTCTGGGAGGAAGTAAGATCTGTGATGAAGATCATCCAAGGGTTTGTCTGGACTAGTCATTGCCTCAATAATTTCCTTGTCTGAGGGCAATACTAAGTCCAAAGAATCAGTATCGGCGAGGGAACATTGAGCCCATGTAGGCTCGAGAACTGGATCCAACTTCTATGTGGGAGTCGGACTAGGGTCGAAGGAAGCTTGTTGAACTATAGAGTACGCAACTTCTTCCACGGACAAAGGCATGGCCATGCCATGGTGTCATGTTCCTTCCATTTTGGTTGATGGGGAAGGAAGATTCCATGGATTGTTAAAGTAATTCATGTGAAATGATGAGATTTCAAAGATTTCAGCCCTAGGTTGGTCGAGGACAACAGATATGCAATGGACATTGTCGATCAGAGGTGAGTAATAGAAAGTACCCATCAAAGGTTGGCACAAACCAACCCCTACATTGATGATACCAGGCTAAGGGTTATCAATCATTGGGACTGTGGATACCCCCGATGAAGGGTCAAGACGGTAGAAGTATAACTAATCAATGGACATGATCCAACCTTCATGTGGAAACAACAATACCCAAAAAATTGTCACGACCACTTCTTTCATAGCGTAGGTCTAACTCCTTCCTAACAAGATATTTTAGTCGAGAGACACATCGACCACTTCAATATCGACGCACTCGATCTTCCTCCCTAACTGCATGGGGAAAGAGGGGATGATTCCATGTGGTCGGAATGGATGACCATCAAAAGTGGTAATAAGAGTAGGTGTTGGAGACAAAACGGGTTGGCCAATGGCCTTCCAACATGCCAAATACATCACGCATGTCAAGGCACCCTCATCAACCACCGTGCGAAAGATGTTTTGAGTAAAATTTTTCATGGTGTAAGCCACTACTCTCTGAAATTCCACATGGTAAGGAAGACGAGGTTTTAAGTCAATCATATCAAGCATGACCATTCCTAGATTACAAGTCTCAGCAGATCCTAAGGTAGCTAACAAAGCCTTTCTCTAGGAAGGGAAACTCTGGAGGACTTCCAAAGAAGACATTGCACAAGGGGTTTGTGACAAATCCTCCACCACATAGTAGATTTGGGTGGCCCTTGTGTTTGGGTTGTGGGAAGCTTTCTTGAACACTCCTTTTAGGATGCATATCATTGTTTCTCCTAATGTATTCTCAATCTGGAGGGGAAGAGATGGGTTTTCTACTTCTTTACCCTTCTGAGAGGTGTTTGGCATTCTGTAGTCACATGTCCTAGTTGTTATGTTAATGCTACCTTTCATCATATACACATTCATGGACACAGTATTACTCAAAGACAGAGGGGGTCCATGACTGCCCCCATCTGTGCTCGAAGAGGCTTGAGTTATATTTTTTCCATATGGACATGGATTCGTTAACACGACAAGTTGTTGTTGTGACAATAATTTCTGGGCCTTCGCAAGATGAGGGCACTCGTGAGTTGGATGGTATTTCGTGCAAAGATTACACAGATACTTCGACTTCTTATTTTTGGTGTTTCCCTCACCAGCATTAATGGTAGGTTTTTTATCCGTCTTACCCTTATTTCATTATTTCTTCTTTCCTTCAGGCTGCTGGGTGACCTTCGAGTTTTTCGATTTCACACTGTGTACATCTGATGTTTGGGTAGGGGGAACAATCGAACTAGTGGTCTGGTTGGCTTCTATCTACTGTATGGACAATTGCCGCAATTGATTTGATAGCTGATCAATGGGATTCATTTGTGCTAAGCCAAAAATTCCATTGGCATGTGGTCTAGATCTCTATCTAGTCTTGTCAAGTATCCACCTTAGTGCATCTAGCAAAACTTCGTAAAGTAAACCAGATTGAGAGTAAATTAGCTCTAGTTGTTGAGATCTCATTATCACTTCTTATTCTAAAATGACCCCCGAGGTTGCGACATCTTTAGAAAACTGAGGTACCAAATACTTAAGGAACCACTCTAGCAGGAATGTTGGTGGGACTGGCACTTTTATCAAACTCTTTTGGCATCTCCATTCTCGTATGTGATCTGAGATATGGTTCACTTTTTTCTACTCATAGTTGTCTAGTAATTTGGTGTCGGTGTCGTATCTCATAGGTAATTGGAAATGGTTTAAGAAATCCATTCCCAATTCATCGAAGGAATATTATCTTGAGTGGTGGAGCTTGATGTACCATTTCACAACACTCCCTATGAGAGCGCGTTGAAAAAAACACAACTGGATGAAGTCATCTCTCAATGAATTTGAGGAGCACAATAGATGGAAGGTAGTCACATGATCGTCTGGATGTTCGTTAGGCCTAGCCTCGAACTTTGGGATGTCCAAAGAAAACTTGGTTGGCATAGGAGTTCAATGCGGATCATGATAGATGGGGTCATTTAATAACCTTGTCAAGTTTGGCAAGTGCAAAGTTGCCAAAAACAGTAATTTGGGTTGTTGATTATAACCAGGGAAAAAGGAGCCTAGAGTATGGCTGGCACCAGGTTGCCAGGAAAAGTTAGGTTGTTGGCCACAGTTCTAGTAATAATCATGGCTATGACCAACGTATGGATTTTGCGCTTGTTGAGACATCATTGGTTGATTCTTGTAATAGGACATAAAGGGTTGGGCTTGCGTCGCATTCCATGGATTTTGGGAAGGGTTTCCCCCTGTCAATCCAACAGACATAGGTGTTGAGCCTTTCCTGGGGTTCCATTGGCTATGGAAGGGGTTTCCCTTGGTTAGCATCCCTGAGAAGGGAAATGATCCTTTGCATGGATTCCAAAGCCCTTGTGAGGAAGGAATTCCTAAGTTCTCCCCTATGAAGGAATAGTACCCTACATAGGATTATGTTGTCCATAACCGAGGTTTCCCCCAACCGAGATGACAACTGAAGAGAATCCATTGTTACCAAATGCACCAAACAAAGAGAATGGTGTTGAACCTATCGACATTCTATAAGGAAGTCCTTGAATACCTACTCCAAATGAACTATAGTTTACATTCGAGCTGATAGAATGTTGGTGAGCACTGCCAAGTGAAGGGGATGAAGGAGGTATATGACCCCCTCCATAAGGGAAAGCGTTATAGGGAGATGAAGTTCCCCCCATAAATCCTTGCAGAGGAGAATTGGAGCTCCCTGCCCCGATACCTAAAGTCTATAGAGTGGAGTAGGAAATTATAGTGCTCATCCCAAAGATAGGCACCCCGTATGAGAACAAAGGGCCTGTCACACTCTGGGTGAAAGGAGCAGTGATCACCACCATAAAAGGAATCAGACCATTTCCCGAGGTAGAGGTAGTTGATACCATAGTGGCCCGAACCGGTGACGATTGGTTAGGAGGTGGAACACCCCCTATAGTGATAGTCATAAAGGAAATATGAGTATTTCCTAAAGAAGTAGTAGCATTTTTTTCCATCGCCACTTGTGACACTACCTAACGCTCATAAGGTTGAACATGTACGATGATGGGTGTAGATAGATCAGTGATTGGATGGTTATATGGACCAAGATCTTCCACTCTAAGGTTAGAAATAATTGGTTCCTCTGGAATCAAATGTTCTCCTCTCAGAAATGAGTCAGGCATAGTTTCCTGTAACCCGGTTGCCTCAAAATATCCTTGCTAGTCTATTTTTTGCCTTAGCGGTGGTGGGGGTGGCTTGAGATCAACTGGCGGTAGGCCCAAAAGCCTTCGCGACCAGCAAATCTCTTGATCCTCCACTATGTGAGAATATTAATAACACACTAGGTATTTCTATAAAAAACCAACACACACTAGAAAATTTTCCTATGAGATAAGACAAACAAATCACTAGCTAGTTGGAAGAACAGTTACAATAGCCAACACTAGAGAAACTTACCGGTGCAAGTGCAACTCGAATATGGAAGAACCCTCTGGGTATACTCTACAAAGTGTGGCCCGATGTATGCCCTAGGTACCAAAGTATACCCACGTAGTCACTTGTTTAAGTCACTAAGATAAAGGAAACTAGGTTGCCAGCGCGCGAACAGTCACCAAGTGGGTACAGTCGATAGTCGGGTGGACAGCAATGAGAAGGTTATCAAGCCCAAAAAATATCAAGGGTATCAAAAGAAAGTGTTCTAGAAGACGACTGAGGATCTCGAATAGATTTGAGACCCATGAAGCTCCTTGGAAAATGTGATCAACAAAATCCCAAGATAAGCTCTCTATATGTGTTCCCCACTAAGCTTGGTCCAAATTTGGAGGGGTTATATCTACTACCTTTCCTTACGTGACCTCATGTTTATCCCTTGTGTTAGAGGGGGGTCCTGAATAACTTTCACGATGACTGGAATTTCAAGCACTCCCTAGCTCAAACTCTTATGTTTGTTTTTTTAGCCTTGTAGAGTTTCCTCTCCAATCCTAAATCAATGCTTCTAACCTAGACTAAATTGATGGACCCTACAAACAAAAATTCTAGTAACTTTTAGTTAAGAGTTAATTTTAGTGGTTGTCTTAAGTCAAAAGGAACATAAATGAAACCAGTGATTTTTTTAAGAGACGAAAGAGAAGACCATAAGATGAAACTAGGAACAAAAGTACTTCTTTCTTCACAAATAAAGATTTGCCAATTTAAACTCTTTAACCAAACTTTTCGTAACTACTTTCCTCAGATCTTTGAAAATAAAAACTTAAAACAAGATTTTCCTCGACTACGAGCAACTTAATGTCCTAAGCACTCAAATAAAGAACTTAAGAAAAAAATATTTTTCCTTGGTAAATGAAACAACTAACCTAAACTATTTTACCAAACAAAGAAATGAAAGATTTTTTTTTTTTATTGTTTTATGCTTCAAAACAAGAAATTTGAAAATGAATTATTTTCTTTTCTTCTAAAGAAAAAAATGGAAAAATGACGACAAGTCAAGACCAAGAAATAAAATCAGGCCTAATTGCAGATAAAAGGGAGTCACTTACAATACCAAAGGTAGATCATAACAAACTCACAAACCTGTGTAAAAACCCTATTAAAGAAAACACAAGAAATCTTTTGATGAAAATAAAACTATGCTAAAGTCAAACCTAAGCTATAGACTGCTATAACAAAGACCAAGGATCAATCAAGAAAACCCCTAAGAAGTGTGGCTTCTTAAAGGGAAGAGGATGACTACCTCTCTTAAAAAAAAAAAATCTCAACATAGGCACACTACTGACACTTCAACAACCAACGTATCTACGTGGGTTGTCTAAAGGCAGGGTGTGTATGCACGTGTACAGTCCCACTACAGGTTGCGTACACCTCTGTAACTCCTCAAAAAAAATGAAAAAACAATAGTCCATCACAGGCAGGGAATACTGGTATGGAATACCAATATCCCTTAAAGACATAGAAGATTACAGAAACTCAAAAAATAGTAAACAAATTGATTCATAGCACCCAAAAAGAAATATCCCCAAAGACCCTAGAGGCATCCCCAGTACGGTCGCCAATTATGCTATAGCGGGAAAAACCCTCTACGGACTACACCAGGGTTCTAAAATGTAGTCAGAGCTAATTGTATAAAGTCTCCTACTTTTTATCAACTATCTCGACATTACCCCATAATCATACATAAAAGAAAAAGTGTAGGGATCTGGTAGGAATACCTTAAACTCTGCGCCTGGTGTCGATCCCTTTGCACTTAGTTGTTTTCTGATAGCAAGTCTCCTCCCAAGGTTGACCTGCATTCACCAAAAGAAAAACAAGAAACTAAAAGCATGCATTATACATATGGATTAGTGGGTTAGATATCATAAACAAGAAATGTAAATAAATCATTGACATTTAAGACGTCATTTGGCAGGATGAAAAAATTACTTATTTATATTAATCTCACAAAAGTCACATGCAATATGAGACTGACACTGCTCCTCAAAATTGGTCCTGGGCTCCTCTTCGCAATGCACCAACTGCTTCCAAGTCTCCTTCTCCACTTTAGTTCTCTCTAGGGAAATGGCAAGGTCTTGCAATGGAGGAAAAGGGAATTCTGGCTCAAACTCACAATGTGGTTGTCAAATATTGGGGCAAAGGGGGAATACAGAAATGGGAAGAGTTTCTATGCTCTCATGCTTCTCTATGCAATGGGACCCCAATCCCTTATTTTATAGGCCAAAAGAGATAGTAATGGTTGGGGTGACTGGATATGGGTAGTCAAACGATTATGTAACAGCCCGAAAACCAATATCCTATGCAATTTTCCATTTTTCGAGATATTTTGTGAGTGTACGCGGGCTATAGTGGGGTAGCAGGCGTGTGTACGCAGAAAATAGTGGAGAAAAAGGTGTGTGTACATGGGAAGTAGTGGTGCAAGGCACATACATCTTCAAAACAATCATTTTTAGAAGAGCTTGTTCAGTGATGGCTTGGCAAAGATAGAAAGTTAGATGGGCCGATGCCAGGTATGCATGTATGGTGCAATTTAGGGTTATAACATCAGCACTATAGGAAAGAGAAGATCTTGACTCAATAATCATGGACAAACTACATGGAATATTCACATCATATGAAATGAGAACTGAACGGGAAAATCTAGATATAAAAGAAGCAGCTTTGAAAGCATCCAAAAGGTCAAAGAAAAAAAGAAAGAAAAGATAAAAATAACATAGCAGCAACAATGACATATCGAAAGATGATTAAGAAATGGCCAATTTTGTCAAAAGATTGAACAAGGGAACCAACGATAGATATAAAGGTAAGATTCCATTGACTTGTTTTAATTGTGATGGTATTGGTCATTTTGTTAACAAATTTCCTAATAATAAAAATAAGGGTATTGATGAAGATTACTCAAATATTAAACAAACATATAAAGGAAAAGGAACCACAAAGAAAGTTTTCAAGAAAAGCTTATGCACCAAAGAAGACATATCCTCATCAGACGGAGATGAATTCAATGATAGTGAGACAGAAAGAGTTATATTCATGGAAATATAATACTTTGATAAAGAAGACACCACAAGAGAATATGAAGAGGCAGAAGTTGATTACCAAGAAGAATTGTTGACTTCCATAGAAGTTATAAGAAGAGAAAAGAGGAAAAACAAGAAGCTAAAATAAAAACAAGACAAGAATGAAGAAACTCAAGAACTAGACCAGATCATCAAATAATTGAAGGTTCAAATAGAATAATATAAAATAATTGAATAAGCAATCAAAGAACAGTTAGAATAAAGAGACAAGATCATTGGAAATTTTAAAGCATAGATTGTCACAATGAGAAAGGATATTCAAAAGAAAAATATGCAAAATATCTCAAAATTTTTTGATGACATTATCAGTAATCAAAGGCCTAATCATGACAAGTCCGGAATTGGATACAATTAGACAGAAAATGGATCAATATCCAAAGAAACAAAACAATAAACATATAAAAAATGTTATGCAGAAACAATCAAAGGGGATCTGAAGACCTAGAAGGAAGATTATAGGGACACTCCTCCACCTAGAAGATTCAGATTTTAGAATCAATTACCAACAAAAACAAATAATCCTCAGGAAGAGTAAGGATTCATAAGAGTAACTCCCTTCATAATATCTTCGAATCCCAGGTATCAAACTATCTTTTTGGTTTTATGTTATGCATGCAATGATTTTGGAAATAAAGTTGTAAATTGTAGAGATAATAACAGGAACATAAATGGTTATGAAACATAGAGAAGAAGATACAACATGTTTGAATTATTGATCACTTAAGTGGAATGCTACAAGTTTAATAAATTTGGACACATGGCCAAATATTGTAGAATGACAGTCCCTCCTAGAGAACCACAACAAAACAACAATAATCACAGATAGGAGCCTCATAAGAGAACATGGATAAGAAATAAGAATCAATATAGCAATGAAGAATTCACACTCACTCTACAAGCTAAGAAGAAGAAGCATGGTTGGTATTTTGAAAATGGTTATTCAAAACATAAGGAATAGGTGAACAAATACTAGGTCCCAGAGATCGAAAGATTGGAAATAAAACGAGATGAAGAAAGTTCTAAAGAGAAATGGAAAGATGCCAGATACAGGAAAATTTGAAAAATAACTGAAAGAAAATAAGGATAGCTAAATAAGGAATAGGTTCAAGAGATTGCACTTTCAAGCAATGTAGTGAAAGATGAATCCAGATAAAAAAAGAAAGAAGTCAGATCTTAGAGAGATGATGAATCTACTAATGAAGATGATGATGAATACACTTTAAAGCAGGAATTGTTTTGAGCCATGCGTCTTAGAGAGACTCCCAGATAATATGAATAATAGACTGTGGGATTCTATGTGGTAGCTGACACAGACCAGAGAACCATCCTTCGAGCAACTTGCGAAATTTGAGTAGAAATATTTAGAGCATTTAGTTAGAAAAAGTACAATATGATATATTAATCAGTTTTAGTGGTACTTCATGATAGTACAGTGAGATATGAGTCAAAATTATGGACAATTGTGTAGTAGAGTCTTGAACAGTATGGATAGATATGGACATGAAATCAACTTTTCTGAATGGGGAACTTGAAGAAGAATTCTACATTGAACAACTGGTTCCTAGAGCATGGTAGTCTAGACTAGATAAATATCTACAATAGGGAGGTTTCAGAAAAGGAAGTGCAAACAACAACCTCTACATCAAGGTAACTCAATATGGTATTTTATTAATTGAAGTTTATATTGATGATATTATTTTTGGAAGTATTGATGACAAGTTAAGACAAAAAGTTGCAAAGGATGTGCAAAATGAATTTGAAATGTCATTACTTGGAGAACTATCCTTCTTTATGGTTCTTCAGATACGTCAAAGAAACCAATGAATTTTAATTTCTCAAACTAAGTATATCAGAGAAATGATAAAGACGTTCAAAATGGAAGATTGCAAACTAGTTACCACTCCTATGCAAACCAGTTGCAAATTGAGAAAAGATGATGATTCAAAGTATACAGACCCGAGGAAATACAGGTCAATGATTGGTAGCTTACTATATGTGACAACATCCAAACCATATGTAATGCAGGAAGTTGGACCAGTGGCACAATTTCAAGAAGCACCAAAGGAATCACATGTATTGGCAGTGAAGAGGATTTTCATATATCTCAAAGGAATATGAGATTTTTGATTATGGTATCCAAAAGGAAATGATCTATCACTTATTTCCTACACAAATGAAGATTGGGAAAGTTGCATTGATGACCGATGAAGCATCAGTGGAGCAACGTTCTAAGAAAGAAACAATCATCAGTATCTTTATCTATAGCCGAGGCAGAGTATATTGCATAAACAACATGTTGTACACAAGTTCTATGGATGAAAAAAACTATGAAAGATATACAGGTTGAGTATGATGAGCTCATTCCAATCTATTGTGATAATACAAGAATCATCAGTATATCAAAGAACCCAGTGATGCACTCCAAAACGAAGCACATTCCAATCAAGTATCAATTTCTATGAGAATATGTTGCAGAGAAGAACATCATATTTGAATATGTGGGCACAAAAGAATAAGTGGTAGACATCTTTACAAAACCGCTTCCACGGGAAGCCTTTGAGTATCTTCGCTAGAGACTCGGAGTAATTTCTACTC
>CBVK0101922938.1:0-11229 GCA_900067695.1 Picea abies
TGTAATGTTTGTATTTTCCATTGTATCTTTTCTGTTCTTTTACTGAAAACCTGTTTGCAGTAAACATTGTACAAGGTTAAAATATTTAGGGATAAAATTCTATATGGTTCAATGTACATCTTCAAGATCTATCCAACTAACCAAACAACTAATTCTCTCGAGAGGTGAATAATTGAACACTCTAGCCAATGACCTCCTTCACTTAATTATGTTTTTTTCACCTTGACTCGGTCAATTGACTAAATCAAAACCTTCTTTTTCCACCCCAATTATTTGCATTTCTTGGCATATTTATGAACTTCCAGCTGTCACACAATTGATTTGAATTTGTCTGTCACATGCTTATCCTTATCGCTTATCCAAAATATTCAAAACAAAGATGATTTTCCCTTACATCTTGTTCATGCACTATAGGATTTTAAGAAATGGGTTTTTGATTTCATGCAGTCCGTATAGTACCAATATGTACAATATGTATAGTTTTCATTCAACATATTTACAATAGTATGGTACAAATGAATTAAATTCTAGAAAATGTCCTACAAATTAATTAAATATAATTGAAAAAGCATACTATGGTTCTACAAAATTAAAGAAAATAGATCGAACAACTCCGTCGGTAACTAGAATGATGCCAATAAGAAAAAACACTAGAAAAATGGAGTAATTGCAAGAAAATTATGACTTAATGTAGGAGCAGATCAATCAGAATAATGACAACTTACTAGATCGACATACTAAGATGAACAAGGAATTTATCCAATTACAACTACAACAAGTAAAGTTAAATAATAAGATGGATAAAAATCACAAAGAGTTAATAAATATCATAAAAAAGGAAATGTTGAACCACTAAAAAATTCTTCAACTCCTACTCATCCAACATTAATCCCTTCTAGTTCCTTTTATCAACACATAAATATACCCCCACTAAACACGACCATACCACAATTAAATAACCCTTCATATAACAAAATAGTCCCCCAAACAAACATTACTCAAGGTATGGTGGTTCATAACAAATGTCCTTGTTATATTCATGGTTTTGCATATCCATCGAGAGCCAAACTTGAGTTATCCAAATCTGATGGGAACAAAAAACCAAGAGTAGTCTGGTTTAATAAAGCCAAAGAATATTTCAAAATCTATGGCATATATAATGACTGTATATTTCATCCTTGTACAATATTTTACTAGAAACAAATTTTCAATAAAAGAACAAAAAAGATACAATGGAAAATACACACATTACACAGATATGTTTCCCCTAGAAACGCAAACCAGGAAAACCAACATCTTCTATATTAATCTCTCCATACATTGTTTACAATAAAATATAGATATAGGATCTAGAAGAATCCAAAAACCTAATCCAATGACTTGGATTGGTAAACAAACCTAATTCCTTAATCGGAAATAGAAAACCATCTGCAAAAAAACGTGTGTCGAAAAACCTCTCAAACATAGACATGAAAACCGGTAAAAAAAAAAATAATGGGTGATGCCCCCAAACCCCCTTGCATGGGGGATCTCACCCCCTTGCAAATCCCATGAGAAAGGGGATTCTCAGCCGCCCTCTTACCCCCTTGCGCGCAAATAATATAACACATACCCACATTCTCCCACTTGTTATTTTATTTGCATAGAGGGGGTGACAAAGTGACATAGTCAACAATCCAGGGCAGCCATGGCCATAGATCCTCTACATCAAGAGAACTTCTGAGCACTCATAGATTTTTTTAATGAATCTGTAACATTCTTGAAATTTTCCACCTTCATCAATATCACTTTCTTTTCTTCAACCATGTATCTCACAAAGTGATATTGAACATCAATATGCTTTGTCTTTGAATGATAAGTTTGGTTCTTCACCAGAAAAATTGCACTCTGACTATCACAATCTATCCTTATAGCTTGTTGTACCAACCCAATACTTGAACACAATATTTGTAACCACAACGCTTCCTTTATTGCATGAGTGGCTTCCATGTATTCAACTTATGTAGTTGAATGTAACCATACTTCTTCCTTGCTTGCATGAGTGGCTACCATGTATTCAACTTCTGTAGTTGAAAGTTTGACTATAGACTTTATTTTTCTCATCCAACTGATTTCTCTCCTCCAAACATGTTAAAACAATTTCTACTTGTAGATATTATACGATCCAGATTTCTAGCCCAGTTTGCATCCACAAATCCATTTATTTACAACACTTTTTCTAAACCTAGTCTTCCTTGTTAGCACAATCCATAACTAATAGTGCCACGTAAATACCTAAAAACTATCTTTACTGTTGTCAAATGCTCCTTCCTTGGTTTTGACATATACCTTCTCAAAAATCCCACTTCATGTGCAATGTCCATTCTAGTACAGACCATTGCATACATAAAACTACCAACCACATGTACATATGGAACGCAAGATGTGTTGTCCTCCTCTTCCAATGTCTTGGGACATTGACCAGCAACTAAATTTAGACCTGTAGGAATAAGGACCTTGAATGGTTTACATTCCTGCAATATTGTATCAACATATTTCGTCTGATTTAACTAGAGTCTCTTATTTTTCTGATCTCTTTTAATTTCCATGCCCAAAATGAAATTTGCAGCACCGATATCGTTCATGTCAAATTTAAAGGAGAATTGAGTTTTCACATCCTGGATAATCTCCTTGTTGTTTCCTATCAACAAAATGTCATCCACATATAAGACCAAATAAATCAACTGATCACCACTTAATTTAAAATACACACAGTGATCCTCTTTTCTTCTTGTCAAGTCAATTCCCAACATATAAGTATCAAATTTTTATACCACATACTTTGTGATTGCTTTAAATCATACAGGGACATTTTCATCTTGCATGTTAGATCCTTCTTTCCCTTCACAACAAAGCCTTATGGTTTCTTCATATAGATTTCTTCTTCTAGATCTCCATGTAGGAGCGATTTCTTCACATCCACTTTTTCTACTTAGAAATCAAATGCATCAACAATAGATAACATAAATCTAATAGAAGTTAACTTGGAAACAATAGAAAAAATTTCACCAAAATCATTTCCATCAACTTCGGAATAACCCTTTGCCACTAACCAAGCTTTCTATTTCTCCACTTTTATTTCTACATTCAACTTCCTTTTAAATACACATTTGATTCCAATGGTATTTCTTCCAATCAACAACTCCACTAGATCCCAAGCCTCATTCTTATCCAAGGCTTCCATTTATTCAACCATGGATTTTTTCCATAGTTTTCCATCCTATGAATCTACTTCCTCTCCAAAAGTTCTAGGATAATCATCAGTAATAGACAAAGCAAAATTTGAACAAAAATCGGTTGGATTATACCTTTCCGGTAAATTGTTTTCCCAAACTGATCTCCTCAATACTGGTGTATGAGGATCTTCTTTTTCTTATTCATGATATTTTATAGAGTCTGATTCATCATCCTTTAACTCAAACTCTTTCTTCTCTGGTTCATCCTTACTTGGTAGGACTTCGTGTTTGAAAACATCTTTCATTTCTATAAATACTACATCTTTTCTATACACAACCTTCTTAGTTTATATGTTCCAAATATTTTAACCTTTGATACCATCTTTATACGTGATAAAGATACACTTTCCATCCTTCTTATCTAGCTTACTCTTGTTTTCCTTTGGAACGTGAAAATAGGCCTCACAACTAAATACCTTGAGATGTGTGAGAGAGGATTTATTACCAATTGATATCTCATGTGAAGTCTTGTCATCAGTGTTGATGAGGGTGATTTATTGACCAGGTAACATACAATATCCACAACCTCTACACAAAATTATTTCCTTAACCTGGGACCATTGAGAATGCACCTTGCTTTTTCAATGAGTGTCATGTTCATTCTTTCTACAACTCCATTCTGTTGAGGTGTTTAAGGAGTATTCTACTTCCTTTTTATACTACATTTCTTACAGAAATATTCAAATTCATTCTCGTAGAAATCTCAACCATTATCCATCCTAAACACGTTAATTATTTTCTTTGTTTGATTCTCAACAAGAGACTTAAACTCTTTAAACCTATCAAAGACTTCATATTTCTTCCTGAGAAAATATATCCAAGTATTCCTAGAGAAGTCATCTATAAATGATACACAGTAGAGATATTTTCCCAATGATGGAATCGACACCGGTCCAAACACATCACTTTGCACTAGCTGTAAAATTCCTTCTTTCCTCATTGCACCAGAGGGGAATCTTACCCTATTTTTCTTCCCATATACATAATGTTCACATAAATAAAAATCCAGAGAGTAGTCAGATACACCTTCAACCATACCTTTACCATGTATTAGTCGAATACCCTTCTCTCCTATATGCCCCAGTGTTTGATGCCACAACATAAATTTTCTCCATAGATTGTAGAAATGGAACTATTACACCCATCACTAATAGTGATTTCCTGCAGTTTATATAGATTTCTAATCCAAACTCCCTTTAGCAACATCATTTCTCCTCGAACCATTGTCTAGGTTTCTAGTTCTCTTACAAAAATCAAATTTATAGCTAATCCTGGGATGTGTAGAACACCAGGAAGTTTTCTAGTCCTTCCATCTATGAGCCTCACCTTGACTCTTCCTCATCCTATAATTCTTGTTGTTGATTCATCACCTAGGAAAACATTACCTACATCATACCTTTCAGATTCATAGAACCACTCCTTTTGGGGATTCATATGAAAGGATTCACTTGAGTCAACCAACCATGACTTATGATCTACATGTGTGCTTGAATAAGCCAAGTACACATCCCCTCCTTCTTCCTTGGAGGTATTTTAATCTGTAGAGGGAGCACCTTCAGATCCGTTCACTCTCTCATCTTTTTTGTATCTACATTGTGTCTTGAAGTGCCCTTATTTTCCACATCTCCAACATAGCTTTACAAAATTTCTCATAAATTTATATCTACCCTTAGATTTTGATCTCTCACTTAAGGACTTAGATCTGTTTATTTCCCAGGAGTATCCTCTCACAAATAATGCATATGTGCTTTGTCATTCCATGTTCTTGCATCTCATATCCTTCGAAATAAGGATGAGAACACATCATCAAAACTCAAGGTAGTTGTATTACTACCTATGGCCACAACTAGACTATCCCACGAGTACAGTAAAGAGAATAGTAAATTGATACATTTATCTTCATCTAAAATTTTAATCTCAATGGATAACAACTAACATACAATAGTATTGAAGGCGTTCAGATGCTCTGTCACTGAGTCTCCATCTCTCATCCTCAAGTTATATATATTTTTCTGCAAGAACAATTTATTTACCAGAGACTTAGATGGATACAAGTTCCCCAACTTATCTCATAACTTCTTTGTTGTATCTTCCCCTGACACATTTATTAATATCGAAACTGAGAGATACAATTGCATTTTTCTCATTGCCTTTTGATCCAATGTTTTCCAGTCATCTTTTGATGTTCTTGTAGGTGTAGTAATTGGATCCATCGTGACCCACTGATCTCTATCTACCAATAGATATTCCATATTAAGCTTCCACAACTCAAAAAAATTCCCATTAAATTTATTGATCTCTATTTTCAAATTGTTCACCATTTCTCTTCACTTGAAGAATCAATATTGCGGATCTCCCATTGTAACAAGGCTTATCACAATCCCAGTCCAAAACCATGACCACAAATGTGTCCATTTGAAACCAAAAATTTATTTGATACCAAATGTATATTTTAATCTTGTATGGTTATTTAATAAAAACATATTTTCAATAAAAGAACAGAAAAAATATACAATGGAAAATACACACACAACACAAATATTTTTCCCCTAGAAACCTAAACCGGGAAAACCAACATCTTCTATGTTCATTCACCCATACACTGTTTACAATACAGTATACATATAGGATCCAGCAGAATCCAAAACCCTAATCCAATGACCTGGATTAGTCAACAACCATAATTCTTAAGGATGGAAATTTATTTTAAAATGTAGAAACCTTGGAGAATCTTACTTATCCTTCATATGCCAACTATAAATGTTTGGCGATATTTTTGTAAAAAGATTCAAATTTCTAAGGATTTTATATAGTTTTTATAAATTTTTGGCGATTTTAAGGTAAAATAATTTTATCCTATAGAATTTGGGGGAATCATTTTTAAAATAGTGAATCTCGTTTTTGGAAAAACCATGGGAAATTAGCCCATGAGAGAAATTTAGCCCCTAAAATCATCCATGTAAACAAGTCTAGATTTGAGTCAGGTGTGGATCATCATTTAATGTAATGAAACCATAGGAGTATGGTGTTGTAGCTGAGACAATGATGGAACTATGGAAATGAATAGTATAATCTCATAGAGACCTCTTTTGTAAAGGAGAGAGATCTTTGCAGAGAGGTATTAGAAGAAGAAAAACTCAGGATAGAGTTAGAATAGGAGAAAGAACTGAGACTATATTGTAGTCCAGTCTAGGTGCACATTTGTAAAAAAACATTCATCTTAATACAAAGAAAACCATTTTTTTCTGCACATGGTGTGTTTATGAGTTATCTGTATTCCGTGAATGATATCTGTGTGTTTATTATGTTGTATATGCGTGATAGGCTTCATCTGCAGTAGGAAGATAGATTTTCCTATCTTTGTTTGACTTTATAATATCATTCTGGGTTCTTTAGGGTGTGCAAGGAGTGCACACCAGAGCACGTAAGGAGTGCACATATGAACTCTGCGGATTCAGAAAAGAACTTGCCAGGAGGGCGCACTAGAGTGATCACAAAATCAAGAGGAACCTCAAGGTTACTGAATACCTTGGAGGAGGAACTGAGAAGAGAAAGCACAAAAATAAAAAGTTATTGAGAATTATGTGGAGCTATTCTAGGTGGGCATCGAGAGGGTGAAAATGTGCACATAGAGAAATCTTGTTGAGTTCATTGGGAAGAGTATCATAGGAATTTACTTACAGAGTTGTTGAACACTCTGTAGAAAATGCTCAGCAAGGTGTGCTTTGAAAATAAGGTTGCTAAGAGGGCATGAAGTTTTCCTTTGAAAGGAAACAAAAGGGCCAAGACCCTTAGGAGACTGAATAAATCAAAAATATCAGAAGCGATAAGGCAAGGAGTGCCTAGAATACATAATTATTCTAAGTCTTAAATATCACAAGAGATAATGCTTTCAAGAGTGTAAGTGAGACCCAAATAGTCGGGTTCGCAGGAGAAAGTTCAAAGGTCAAAACCTTTGGACACCGACAAAATATTCCATGTCAGAAGAAGTCAAAAGCTCAGGAGGAGGAGCGACAATAACCATCAGATCAGTTATGGAGAGGATCTTGGACCATTACATCAGTGTCCAATAGACAAAGGAATCGCAGAGGACATAAATAGATCTCACCCATTGGATCTGAAAACAGAGGATCAACAACCATTAGATCTGGACATAACTGCATAAGCCTTAACGTTGTGTACTTGTAGGAGGGTGGACTTGATAAAAGTCCTGAAGTCCCAAATTCATTTGGGACCATACATCATCTGGGAGGAAACGTGGTGGAAATCCATCAATTTTGGGTGGAAACGCTCTGGGAGGAACGAGCTCATAGAATTTTGAAAATTTCGACACCCGAATAGCCGAAGAGTCGAGAGTCGTCGATCTACAAGGGGATAGTTGTCAGCAAATACGAGTCTCTTGATCAAATAACTCCAAGAGAAATGATTTCATAGGAGTTTGAGACTCTATAAGCCCGAAGCGTCGGAGAACCGAAGAGATGAAGCACCGGAGAGCTAAAGACCCGAAGACCCAAAGAGAATCTGGACCGTTAGATCCAGAAATGCCACATTGCTAAATATCATGAACTCCAGCTGAAATCACTCTGGAAGAAATGACTGCATAGGATTTTTAAACTCTCGAAGAGATGCACCATCGAAGAGTCGAAGCAACGAAGAGTTGAAGCGTCAAAGAGCCGAAGTTCCAAAGAGACGAAGGGTCGAAGAGAATCTAGACTGTCGGATCTAGAGGGTACGTGGTGAAATATCATGAACTACGAGATAAAGTACTTTGGAATAAAAGTGAAGGAGAAGTTTTAGATTTGAGATCGTCAAATCCTAAATAGCCAAAGAAGCTAGGAGCCGTTGAACTAGGTTGGACAGGTCTCACCAGATCGTGAACTTCAGAGGATCGTACTCCGTAGTTTTTGAGAAGTTGATTTTCGAAAAGTTTCAAAGCGCTGAAGCCCGAAGAATTCAAGGCCATTGATTGCAAAGAAGAAAGAGCTTGGATTTTTGATCTAGAAGGAGATGCATGGAGGATGAAGATTCACTCCATTGGACAGTTGTTGGATAAAGGAGGATAGGTGTCAGAGGATCTGACACTCCAAAAGGATTGACCCCAGAGATTTGGGGTTATTCAGATTTGAAAATCCCGAAGGCCAAAGTCATGAAGTGGAAAACAACCATTGATTTGAAGGTAGATGCATGGCACTAGATCTGGAAATCCAGGTATGGAGAACTCCGAAGGAAAATAGAGGGTGAAAGCATTGAATTCCTGAAAGAGATCTCGATCGTTGATTGAGGAGGAGGTTGAAGGACCATTTATTTGGTTGCAGAGGCCAAAGTCCCGAAGAAGAATAAGAATCATCAATTGAAGGGGACACGTGGCAGACGATTTACCATTTTGGAGAAATCTCTCGAAAAAGAAGCAAAGTTTGAGAAATGAAAGTCTTGAAGGCCAGAAAATCGAAATCAGTTGTAGTCATTGATTTGGAAGGGAGCTACGTGTCAACAGTTCATGGAGATTTGGGATCGTGCATGGAGGGAGGATATATAGAAGCCATTAATCACAAATCATCTCCAAGGTATTAGTGACCGAAGGATGAGAAGGATTATGGGGCCAGGACATGCTCAGACGTTAAGTTTCCTTGAGCGGGCCACAATTTCAAGCATGGTTTTAACAAAGGGATAGGTGGTAGCTAGAGGTGAATTGTGGGGTGAAAATAGGGTTTGTATAAAACCACTCTTGCCCATGCCTGAAATCTCATATTTTGATAAGGTCACAACCCAGGGTCATATGAAGGAAGGGGTTTTTGAAGAAAAAAGATAGCGCCTAAAACTCGATATTTTCATATGTGCACAAATAGCAGTCACGGGTATCACAGGACCTATGCCTTAGAAGGAAAGTGGGCATGTGTATAATTGATTGGGGTTCAATCAAGAGCTCAAAGAGTCAATTCGACTCAAAATTTATAAAGATCATAGACTAGGATGTCACAAAACCCTAGGAGGACAGGGGGGTTGCATCAGGTGGTATCAGAGCATAGAATTTGTTTGTAGATTATAGGCAAAGGAGAGACACTAAAAGGAGATAATATGATAACATCAAGTGGTATCAGAAGTTAAATTTTTCCTGTAGGTAGTAAGTGAAGGAAGCAGGGTACTGATGCTCTGTGAGAAGGTTGTTGCATGTACGCAGCATAAAAAAAAATAAAAAATTAAACAACGAGGTGAGTTGTGAGAGAAGATGGAGATGCTCTCGGATGTAAATTAATCCACAAGAATTTCCACGAGGGTAGGTAGAACGGTGGAAATGGCTATTGAAGGCCATGATCATGGTAAAAGAGAAGGCCACAAGAAGAAATGCAATCTAGAGATGGATCTGGAGATCAATCAAATAGGAGCAAGGATGGAACAAATCTCATTGAAGATGCAGCAAGAGGAAATGGTACACTGAATGTACGAATGTCCTCTGAACAACAAGGCAAAATGGTTTGTTCAAAATTTGTTGGCAGAAAGTAGAAACAAGAATTGAGAAGGTGGCTGAGGGAATTAGAAAACCTCAGTGGCATAAAGGGAGGAACAAATTCACATCTCTGAACTAGAAATTCGGAGACACCTCAGTGATGAGAAGGAGGTGAGATCGGATGAAGATATCATAAATTGCCAGGAGAGTAGAGGTGGATTTTCATATTTCTAGGTGGGCAATGAAATGATATTATTGGAGGATATCGTAGACTGTCAGGAGGATGACAATGGAAATTCATATTTCCAGGTGGGCAATGATATGAGATTAGCAAATGATTTCAGAAAATGCTAGTTGGGAAGAAATGGATTTTCAAGTTGCCAGGTGGGAAATAGAAAGAGATCAATGGAAGGTCTCATATACTGCTAGGGGAGAAGTGCTAAAAGTACAGATTTCTAGGTAGGCAATGAGATGGGATAAGTTGATCTCATAGACATCCAGGTGGGCAGGGAGAAAGAAATGAGACTGTCGAAAAGTATCAGGAGATTAGAAGTTGGTTCAAGTTAGCAATGAGTGCTAATAGGTGAAGATTTGTGTGGGTTTGCAGACCATGTGAATGAATATCATGAGAAGTTAAATAATTTCACCATCAAAGAGGAGGATCAGAGGACCATTCTAATTATTGGAGGAATCAAGGAATTCCTACCAAGCAGGCAAACAGAGGCTAGCATATGTGTTGCAATCGAAGTAGAGGAAGGAAAACCAACAATGATTATCGTGATGAAGGAGCAAATATTAGAATCTTCCCAAGAAGAAGAGGAGGAGGAGCACACAGTTGAGATGATCATTGAATGGGAGATATAATTGAGGATGTTGGAGGATTGGTTGAACAATATAGGACGAAAAGATGGTTTCCATGAGATAGTCATGTAGATTGTAGGAGAAGGGCATTCAATAGAATTGCTCAGAAATTTCAGCCAGGGAGCTGAACATGAGATGACTACAGCACTGGAGCCTACAACAGAAGAGGAAGAAAACAACATAGATTTTGTTTAGCTGCATGAGGAAATGGAAACCCTGGAGAGAAGTAAGAATATCCAACAGGATTAGTTGGAGACAGATGGAGGAGCATACCAGCCAGGAGAACAATTAGAGGAAGTTGGAGATGTACCAGCAGAGGAACTAACGGAAACAAATATGTCAGAGGGAGAATCTGAGCATAAAATCAGTGAGGAGACTGCAGAATCAGAATCTACAGTAGAGTGGAAACTTAGTTCCACAATAGGAGATGAAGACAACATGGGACACCAAGTAGATCTTCCCATTGATAAGTTTGAGGATGAAGAGTTGTAGCAGAGAGGAATACATAGGAAGAGCCAGCCACTAGAGTAGTTGGTCAGGGTGATAAAGGATATAAGAAGGGTGATGTTGAGGTCATCAGAAGTAGTCAACAAAGGGAAGTTGTGTTGGAAGATTGATTGTTGTCATTGATGTCAACCCTAGTCATGG
>CBVK0101922962.1:0-24239 GCA_900067695.1 Picea abies
GGTCTTTCTTCAAGGGTTGACATCAATGACAACCAACCTTAATCAACAGTTGGAAGTGAGGATGCCTACCATTTAGGCATGGAAGTCCCAAGGTACCAACTGGTTTCTTAGTCTAATTCCTGGATAATGTGTTGAAGTCGATAGGAAAATATTCATCTAAGGAGGGCCTTGATGTATCCCCCATCACTGACACAAAATTGACATGGGAAATTTATGTAATATGGTGAATCATATGAGTATGGAATTACATACAAAATTGAAATTGGTAATATTGTAGATGGACGATTTGAAGTGAAACCTCCCTTGAACATGATGAGGCACAACAAGTGACTTGACAACATTGACTTGAGAGTACCAAGAACATAATGTGACGGTAATAAGAGAGCTCTTCGATTGGGATGAAAAAGTATGAAGAAACATGGAATTGGTATGACTAAGAGACAAGCATATTACCCAACTGTAAGACGAGACACAAACAAGTGCTATGTTCAAGGTCGACAATAACTACCATAACAGATTCCAAAAAGAATTGGTATGACTAAGAGACAAGCATATTACCCAACTGTAAGACGAGACACAAACAAGTGCTATGTTCAAGGTCGACAATAACTACCATAACAGATTCCAAAAAAATTGACCCACTTCCTTCAATTGCCCCCCCCCCAATCCAGATAGATGAGTACCTCTTTATGTTTTAAAGATCTCGAGGAGGATAACATATGCTCAGTATAACTCACCTTCGGTAAGTCCCTCGACATATGTTTAAGTAACTTGAGGAATGAGGGGTTCGGTCTTGTATGAGTCCTAGAGATTGGACTTACATTTGTCTGTCTATGCATAGTTTTACGATCCCAAAGAAGGTAAAATAAATGGTTTTTCATTTTTAGAGAGTTTGAAAAGAACTTAAAGATGAATCTGTGGATGAATTTTTCATAAATTTATTCTCCCAATCCTAAATAAAGTGTAAAACAATATAGGGGGGAACTCTTCTAATCATTCTTGATTGGAATAGTCCTTTTTGTAATTAGTCTCACGAGTCCAAAATAGAGATAAACAACCACTCGAAAGGCTCGATTTAAAATACTTTAATGAGTGTTAAAGGAAGCAAGTTCACTTGACAATCTTTTCATGTTTAGTGAGTCTGAAAAGAGCTTAAAGGAGACTCCAAAGAGTTCATTTCTCATATAGATTTTATGATTTTGAAAAAGAGATAAAAGTATACTTGTTATCCTATTCCCATGTTTTAACGAGAACAAGAAAGAAAAAAGACTGAGCTCGATAACCTATTCTCATGTATTTACGAGCATAGGAAAGAACAAAGACTAAGATCATTCTAGAAAAGAATACTATGTTATGATGGGAATGACCCCAAAGCAAGAATTACTCTTAGCAATGTGTTTCTATAGAGGTAGTTTTCCCCCAACTTATGTGATATAAGCTAGTGACTTTTATCCAGCATGATGTCCAGAGGCTAGAGACGTTCCCCCCAAGTGTCGTTTCCTCTGACGAATCGTTTTCTTTCCTCATTTAGGATTTTGGTTACTAATAGGAACATTTTCACTAGGTGGAGGGAAAGAAAGTTCAAGGGATGGATCCAGAGTGAGACTTGATTCTAATGGAGGGGGTCTGTTTCATTTTTTAACGATATTAACAAAGACATTGAAATATGCTCGTAAATGTCTATTTCATTTTTTAATGAGATTGACACATGAAAAGAACTATGCTCATAATTCCCATATACTACCAAAGGATCAAATGATTCTAGGGATTGTCACACCTGAGTCAAAATCATATTTAACATGGAAACCCATGTGATGGTAGGAATGGGAAAAGTAAAAAATCCCATGAGTGAAGAATCCTTAAGAATACCTACTCCTACACTCTCAAGACTATTATATACTAGAAAAGGGACATTATTTGCTCCATCATCGTGGAGATATGGAGTTTTATAGTCAAGTTGGTCAACAATGATACTTTTTCCTTGATGGGGAAATGTAAGATATGAAACACCAATTATGCGATGACAAACATCACATAAAACCAACTACACCCAAGTAAGAAATTATAATATAGTGGCACTTCAACCACTTCTTTATCAACTGAAACATTCTTACCCTTCAATGTCATAGTGAAATATTGCAAGAGTCCTTAAGGTTGGTAACCAAGTCCATCAAACTCTTTCAAGGTGGTAGGAGACAAGGTAAGTTTAGGAGAACCAAGGCCTCTCCAATAAGGCAAAGACATGACATAGGTGGAGGCTCCCTCATCCAAAACAGTACGATGGATGTTCTTTCCACCAACAAAAAATTGAATTTGTAATTCTAAGTGGTGGCAGAGTCTCTCCTTAAAATAGTCCATATTTAATGTAATAAGGTTCAACTCCTCTATATCCATAGCTCCAATGGCTGACAACAAGGTTCTACATTAACTTGGACAGTGTTGTAGAACTTTGAGGGCTAACATAGAACAAGGTGCTTGTGCCAAATCTTCAACAATGTTGCAGTTTTAGGCAACGTGTACATTTGGATTAAATGTCCCTTTTCGAATTATTCTCTTGGATAGGTGCAACACTGAGTCAAACATTGGCTTCTCAATCTAAAGAGGATGGGAAAATGGAGGAGGAGTGGATGTGGAGGGATGATTGATATCCTTTCCTTTAGTCTAATCACCTATAGGATTGTCATAGGTATTTTCGCGAGACATGACATTAACCACCTTAAACATGTACAACTCAGATGCACTCAAGGAAGCATCCCCATGGTGGGAATGACCTGTGTTTACCCCTTGCAAAGGGGAAAGATTTTATGCAACCTGATTTTGTTGCTGAATAGGTTACGAGCTACCCTTCAAAAATTTAGTGAAAGCCACAAAATGAGGGCCATATTTTGAGTAGGTGTATTCCTCACAAATCATGTAAGGAAAATTAGCCTTCCTATTTGGTTGAGTATAAATAGTTTTTAGATGATCTTGCTCATTAGAATATCTCTTGCATTTACCCTTGTCTTTATTATTACCTCCTCGTTATTTAGATTAAGTGGATTGGACTAAATTCGCCTCAGATATTTGAGTAGGAGTAGAAGTAGTCATGGTGTTTGAAACAAAACTTGGTTCCAGAGCAGGTATTGTCGGATCATTCAATGGATGAGGAGCATGATGGATTGGATAGTAAACTGTGTCGGACTAGGAATACACCAATTTTGAATATTGTTCACAGTTGATAGCCTTCTCCTCAGTAACAACATTTCCCATAGCAACATCACATGCAGTGGGAGGAAAGAATGAATCTATAAACCAATTCACGAGGAATTGGTTTGGAATTGGAGCTTTAATCAACCGTCTCCATCATCTCCATTCATAAATATGATAAGATATGTGGGTGGAAGAGGATTGTCGGAGTGAGTTCAAAATATATGTATCTTTATTGTACTGTATATACAATTGAAAATGCATCAGAAAGGCCATGGAAAGAGAATTAAATTCGACAAAGGAGTTACACGACAAATCAATATACCATTTCGCTGCTACACCTATAAGTGTTCTCTGAAAAAGTATAAGATGAATGGAATCGTCCATCAAAGATTTGTTGACATGTTTTACAAGAAATGTATTCTTGTCATTGATGGAAAGTACAACAATGACGATGGCTTAAATACAGGAAGAATGTGCCAGGCGGGCACCAGAAGTATTTTGGGAAGATGCAGCAGAGCAAGCTCGATAAGATCAGAAGAGATAGTGTAGAGTATGCGTGTTTGTCATTGATGGCAAAGATCATGACCAACAACGCAGGGATAATGGCATATCAATGGCAAGTTCAACAAGTGATCGTTGGATCCCATTTAGAAGCATAAACTCCAGGAGTCAAGGAAGAAACTCATAGTAGAAAATCGTGAAATGTGAAACCATGAATTAAACTCCATTTTGAAGTTTCAAATACCAAGAGTTGGAGGAGTCAAGAGTTGAGACTCTTCATCACAGGAGTCCCGAAGTTGTGAAATGTGAAATGCCAAAATCCCGAAACAGGCACATCAACAAAGACTCCATTTCGGAGTTTAGTAGATCGGGAAATCAAAGATCAAAGGAACTTTAACCTTTGAAGTAGTGAACCCCGAAATCTAGAAACAGGCACATCAACAATGACTCCATTTCGGATTTTCGTAGACCGAAAATCAATGATAAAAGGAACTTTAACCTTTGAAGTAGAAAACCCCAAAATTCCGAAACTGGCACATCAACAAACCACGTCAGTTAAGGACACGTGGCACAATCAGGCAATGACAAGTGTCACGCTGATTCAACATTTTAGGCACATGTAAGTCACGAATTAGAGTGACATGTGGAAGCTATTCGGCATGTGTCAATCCACATGTGACGTCAACAGGTTTACGCCACATCAGAACTTTCTATTTCGGGGTTTTACATAGCAAGAAGAAACTCCACCATCATGAAGTATCGAACTCTGAAATGCTGAAAGGGACTATTGTGAGTCTCGAAAACCCAAAAGGAAAAACTCTGAAATCCCATCAACCGTCCATCTCAGTGGGTCATGTGAACCGTCCGATCACTTAAGAGATTTTGTGATCATGAATTTTATAATGCTGGAGTCACGATGACTCGAAGGGAAAAACATTGAAATCCCATCAGCCATTAGATTAAGAAAAGAAGGGATCAGATTATGAATTCTTGTGGACCATTGATCTGGCTCCATTTCAGGGATCACAACATGGAGAGTCGAGATGCTTAGCAACAGGAATCCGCGACATGCGAAATCGTGAAATGCTGAAATACGAAATTGTGAAAAACACCTTTTGTTGTAGGATGTGGTCACCATCAGTGGTCATGTGAGAGGGAGAAGCTAGCACCAAACTAAGCTCCTTTTTGGTGATCGTAACATGAAGAGTTGAGACTCTTCACCACAGGAATGCCGAAATGTCGAAATGTCGAAATGAAAAATGCCGAAATCAACGAGAGACCCTATGCTTGTAATCCAAGGGTGTTGGATACTTGGAAAGTTGATCGAAGGGATACTATTTCTCTTCACATTTAATTGATCAGTTATAATTTAGTTAGTAGAAATTAATCATGACTTTTGGACGGTTAGCGATTCAGTTGCTGATGCATTTTCTTGGAGTTTCACAGTGTAACTACTAGAAACAACTAATGGTTTTTGCCAGAGGATTGGAAGAGACTTTAGGGTGATCGCTAGAGAAGATGAAGAGTCTCCAGGCATCTTCCAGTGGCATGAAGACTGTTCATAGAGGCTATTGACAGATGTAATATCGTTGGAGCCTGGAACTGCAACAAAGGGAATGAGCTCGACTGTGACAGAGAAGACGAAGAGTCTCGACTACTGGAGAGGCTAAGGAATCTCGGCATAACACCCAATGATGATGGATGCATGGTTTTAACCACTAGAGAAGATAAAGAGTTGCAATGATGATTAGGTAGAGCACTCAACATGGGGAGAGCATGCAAAAGCATTGTGAATAGAGGATGCAGAAGATGCACAGAGAGAATAAAAATGTAGAACATAGAAGAGATTGGGTGCTATTGAGAGTGATTCAGGTGTGTAGAAGGAGGCAGAGTGAAGCATCTGTAATGCATAAAAGAGGAATGGTGCATAGAAGGTACATGGCGCATAGAGCATAAAACACAGAAGAACATAAAGCGTAAGGAAGGGGTGCAGGAAGACACTGATGTAGGTAGAGCATAGCAGTGTAGCATAATAGTGATGAGACTGGTAACCCATTGATAAATATTGTATCACTATGATAAATTTATATATAGAAAAATTTATATTTTAGGGTGGTAGGGAGGTGCTAGCGAGGACTATTTTTCTCAGAGGTTCAAGTGGGTGCTTGAACACAGGGAGTTGTAGCTTCCATCTGGTTGCAGCTAGAGAAACCAGGGTGGCAGGGTGGTGCAAGGGAGAACTGTTGTTCTCTATTTTACAGGGTTGTTCCTGTGTGACTGGAAGTTTATGCTTCCATCCAATTTGTGCTGGAACACTTAGGGAGTTGTTTCTTCCTTCTAGTGGGTGCTAGAGAAACCAGGGAGTTGGTGCTTCCTTCTAGTGGGTGCTAGAGAAAACAAGGGAGTTGGTGCTTGGTTCTAGTGGGTGCTAGAGAAACCAAGGAGTTGGTGCTTTCTTCTAGTGGGTGCTAGAGAAACCAAGGGAGTTGGTGGTTCCTTCTAGTGGGAGCTAGAGAAACCAGGGAGTTGGTGCTTCCTTCTAGTAGTTGCTAGAGAAAATAGAGATTTGGTTCTCTCAGCAAGTTGCATCTTGCAAAACAGAGGTTGTAGCCTCACAATGAGTTGGAGCTCATAAGTATGATAATGTACAGAATGTAAATATTACTTATCATACCAAGAAGAAGAGGTTTTTACCCTTTATGGGTTTCCTCAGAAAATATTTGTCTCTGTATATTTCATATGTGTGAATGATGTTGAATGTTCTATTGCTTACTTCCTTGCATTATTGTGATCATCATTGAGAGTTCTGTAATGAATTTAAAATGAGCATAATTGTTTAAGCTCGGTAACAACTGATTTACTCCCCCCTCTCAGTTGTCCAACAATTGGTATCAGAGTCAGTTCCTTTTATCTAAAGGTAGATATGTAAGCTTAAACATGACAAGTCAATGGTAAGATAGGTCACTTTGCAAATAAGTGTCCACACAAGAAGAAGGACCAGAATTCTGAAGGTGAAGAGAAGTACAAATCCAAAAGATTTGATAGAAAGAAAAGTTTATGTGTAAACAACGATGACTCCTCAGAAGACACTGATACTGACTCTTCCTGTGAAGATAAGGTAAATGACTTCATGCTTATGGCCAAAGAGGATTATGACAATAAAAGCACAAGAAGTGATGATAATGATGAAGAAGTTTTGGTTGACTTGGAAAGAGAGATGATCAACGCTTTGGAAGAGATTGGAAGACTCAAACTTAAGAAGAGAAAGAAAAAACAATTATTGATACAGTTCAAGAAAGGCACAAAAAAATTTGATGAAGACTTTGCCCTACTGAAAGTAGAATTATAAGAGGCAAAGAAAATAGAGGACATTCTGAAACAACAATTATCAGAAAAGAAGGCAAGATTTGAAGCTCTGGAAGAAGAAGTAGTGAAAACAAGGAAAGAGTTGGAGAACTTTCAAGCCTTGTATCATCAGAATATGTCAAGTATCAAAGCCTCAAAATGATTAGCCACCATTCTGAATCAACAAAGGAATCCAAAGATGAAAACTGGTTTGGGTTATGTAGAGGGATCAACTAGTGGTCAACCAAGAAACAAAGAATCCATCAAGTTTGTCAAATCTATAACCAATGACAACAACAAACCTAAAGAAACAAAGGAAGACAATCAGCTGCCCAGGAGGAGTAAATAAAAAGGTGCCAAGACTGAATCTGTAGAACAAAGAAATAATGCATTCCCTTCTCAAGGAAATCATCAGCATGGAAGAAATCGACCTGCTCAAAGAAAACAACCATTTTCTAGGTTACCAAGGATTTTTCTATGGATATTGTTTTTTCTATTCTAACTTTGGTCACTTAGTTGTAAACTGTTCTTTAAAAATTAGATATGAGCAAGCAAGACATTCAAGGTATAGATATCTATCACAACAATGAATGAGACACCCAAGTAAAAAACCTCCATAGATTGGAAATCACTTCATGGCTGGGAAAAGGACACAGGTTAAGCATAACAATCATTTTTAATCTTTAATCAATGAACCAGAATGCTACATCTATCATAACTATGGACATAAAGCTATTGATTGTCGCTTAAAGAACTATAAATCAGATTTGAATTCCTCTGCTGAAAATGTCAAGGTTTGGAAGAAGAAAGAAAGTGATAAGTCTAGATTAGTGTTGTCGGCTCAAATACAAAAGAACCCCTGGAATATGGATAGTAGATGTTCCAAGCACATCACTGGAGAAAATGATAGGCTTCTGCTTAGAAGAAAAATCAAAACAGGATATGTGATCCTTGAAAATGATGAACTAGGTAAAAACAAGGATAAAGGGATGGTGAGTTTAAGTAATGGAAAAGGAGATTCTCAAGATGATCTTCCTATAGATGGGATGAAACATAATTTGCTCAATGTAAGTCAAATGTGTGACAAATGATGTAAAGAGGTGGTCCTTTCCAAAGAATGTAAGATAAAGTCTGTAAACTCAGGACAAGTGGTGGCTAAAAGCATAAGGACAAACAATAATGTTGATGTTGAATCCTCCCCTGCAAGTAAAGAAGAAGACTCGGACACAATAAAAGAATGCTTAGTTAGAATTTATCCCATGGAAGAAGTAGGAGAAGAATCATGTCATAAGTTGGAAGCATAATTTTTGAAGGTTGAGAAGTCAAACACCCAAGTCAAGTTCTTGAACAATTCCATGAACCTGGATAAAATCTTGGATAGTCAGAGATCACCAAATGACAAATCCAGTATTGGACTCAACAAGGTAGAAATTAGTGCTCCTAAGAAACCCGATATAGGTCCTCCATTTGTAAAAAGGAAAAGCAGATGTGAGAATGTTTGTAGTGTTTTTCTCTTGTGATGTATATGGTCATAAAAGCCTTGGGTTGTAAGAACCATGGAAGAAAAATGAATTTGCAGTAATAGAAATTGATGAGAATCAATGGGTAGATCCAAGGGTTGTTTGAAAAATACGAGCTACAATTACGTAGTGTTTCAGTCGGACAACAACATCCTCAACAACAACATTTTGTTTTACAAAATGATATACATGACATCCTGTAGAGATAACAAGAGGAAAGACCTTGTCAGGGAAATCTAACCTTTTAGGAACAAAGGGGGAAAGTAGTCAGAAGTAGAGAGAGAACAGTGACAGGGGGAGTCATCCAGTTATGACAAGAAAAGGTTGATGAAGGAGTCCCAGTAAGAGAGGTGAGCAATTTTGAGTATTCTAGAGAGGATACAGCGGAAGCTGAAGATGAACAGGTCCAAGAATCAAAAGGAGAAGACTCTGGTTTAGATACAAATATTCTGTAGGCCTCAACTAAGAGAGTCCATCCTATCAGGGGGAGTTTGTGTTGTTTTAATATCTAATACTTCCTAAAAATACTGTAAAATCTCAGGGGGAACATGTGCTCTTTGACATAGATGTCAAAGGGGGAGAAAAGAGTCTATGTGCCTTTGTTGCCATCAATGCCAAAGGGGGAGATTGTTGGCATGTTTTACAGGCAGCGTATTCTTATCATTGATGGAAAGTACAACAACAACGATGGCCTAAATATAGGATAATGTGCCAGGTGGGCACCAGAAGTATTTTGGGAAGACACAGCAGAGAAAGCTCGATAATATTAGAAGAGATAGTGCAGAGTATGCGTGTTTGTCATTGATGGAAAAGATCACGACCAACAACGTAGGGATAATGGCATGGCAATGACAAGTTCAACAAGTGACCATTGGATCCCATTCAGAAGCATAAACTCCAGAAGTCAAGGAAGCAACTCATGGCAGAAAATCGCAAAATGCGAAACCATGACTTAAACTCCATTTTGGAGTTTCGGATACCAGGAGTTGGAGAAGTCAATAGTTGAGACTCTTCATCACAGGAGTCTTGAAGTTGCGAAATGAGAAACGATGAAATCCTGAAATAGGCACATCAACAAAGACTCCATTTTAGAGTTTCGCAGACTGAGAAATCAAAGATCAAAGGAACTTTAACCTTTGAAGTAGCGAACCCCAAAATACCAAAACATGCACATCAACAAAGACTCCATTTCGGAGTTTCGCAGACCGTGAAATCAAAGATCAAAGGAACTTTAACCTTTGAAGTAGCGAACCTCGAAATTCGGAAACAAGCACATCAACAAACCACATCAGCAAACCACGTCAGCTAAGGACACGTGGCACAATCAGGCAATGACAAGTCTCAAGCTGATTCAACATTTTAGGCACATGTGAGTCACAAATCAGAGTGACACATGGTAGTTATTCGGCACGTGTCAATCCATGTGTGACGTCAACAGGTTTACGTCACATCGAAACTTTCTATTTCGGGGTTTTACATAGAAAATAGAAACTCCACCATCATGAAGTCTTGAACTCTGAAATGCCGAAAGGGACTATTGTGAGTCTCTAAAACCCAAAAGGCAAAACCATGAAATCCCATCAACCATCCATCTCAGTGGGTTATGTGAACCATTCGATCACTTCGGAGATTTTGTGATATTGAATTTTATAATGTTGGAGTCACGATGACTCGAAGGGAAAAACGCCGAAATCCTGTCAGCTATTCGATTAAGAAAGGAAGGGATCAGATTATGAAGTCTTGTGGACCATTGATCTAACTCCATTTCAGGGATCACGACTTGGAGAGTCGAGATGCCTCGCAATAGGAATTTTCGACATGCAAAATCGCGAAATGCTGAAATGCGAAATTGCGAAAAACACCTTTTGGTGTAGGCTATGGTCACCATCAATGGTCATGTGAGAGGGAGAAGCTAGCACCAAGCTAAGATCCTTTTCGATGATTGTAACATGAAGAGTCGAGACTCTTCACCACAAGAATGCCGAAATGCCGAAATGCAAAATGACAAAATCAACGCGAGACCCTGTGCTTGTAATCCAACGGTGTTGGATACTTGGAAATCTGATTGAAGGGATTTTGTAGCTCTTCACAGTTAATCAATCAGTTATGATTCAGTTAGAAGAACTGAATCATGACTCTTGTATGGTTGGCAATTCAATTGTTGATGCGTTTTCTTGGAGGTTCATAGTGTAACTGCTAGAAACGACTGATGGTTTTGCTAGAGGACTGGAAGAGACTTCAGGGTGATCGCCAGAGAATATGAAGAGTCTTAAGGCATCTTCTAGTGCCATGAAGTCTGTTCATAGAGGCTATTGACAGATGTAAGACCATTGGATCTTGGAATTGCAATAGAGGGAATGAGATCGACTGTGACAGAGAAGACGAAGAGCCTCGATTGCTGGAGAGGCTAAGGAATCTCAACATAACACCCAATGATGATGGACACATGGGTTTAACTACCAGAGAAGCTGAAGAGTTGCAATGATGATTAGGCAGAGCACTCGACATGGGGAGAGAATGCAGAAGCATTGTGAATAGAGGATGCAGAAGATACACAGAGAGAATAAAAACGCAGAACAGAGAAGAGATTGGGTGTTGTTGAGAGTGATTCATCTGTGTAGAAGGAGGTAGAGTGCAGTAGATGAAATGCACAAAATATGAATGGTGCATAGAAGGTACATGGCACATAGAGAATAATAGGAAGAAGAACATAAAGCGTAAGGAAGGGGTGTAGGAAGACACTGATGCAGGTAGAGTAGAGCAGTGTAGCAGAACAATGATAAGACTGGTAATCCATTGGTAAATATTGTATGACTGTGATAAATTTATATATAGAAAAATTTATATTTCAGGGTGGTAGAGAGGTGCTAGCGAGGACTGTTTTCGTCAGAGGTTCAAGTGGGTGCTTGAACACAGGGAGTTGTAGCTTCCATCTGGTTGGAGCCAGAGAAACCAGGGTGGTAGGGCGGTGCAAGGGAGAACTGTTGTTCTCTATTTTATAGGTTGGTGCCTGTGTGACTGGAAGTTGGTGCTTCCATCCAGTTGGTGCTGGAACACTTACGGAGTTGTTTCTTCCTTCTAGTGGGTGCTAGAGAAACCAGGGAGTTGGTGATTCCTTCTAGTGGGTGCTAGAGAAACTAGGGAGTTGGTGCTTCCTTCTAGTGGATGCTAGAGAAACCAAGGGAGTTGGTGATTCCTTCTAGTGGGTGCTAGAGAAACCAAGAGAGTTGGTGCTTCCTTCTAGTGGGTGCTAGAGAAACCAGGGAGTTGGTGCTTCCTTCTAGTAGGTGCTAGAGAAAAGAGAGAGTTGGTGCTCTCAGCAAGTTGCAGTTTGCAAAACAGGGGTTGTAGCCTCACAATGAGTTGGAGCTCATATGTATGATAATGTACAGAATGTAAAGATTACTTATCATACCAAGAAGAAGAGGTTTTTAGCCTTTATGGGTTTCCTCAGGAAATATCTGTCTCTGTATATTTCATATGTGTGAATGATGTTGGATGTTCTATTGCTTACTTCCCTGCATTATTGTGATCATCATTGAGAGTTTTGTAATGAATTTAAAATGAGCATAATTGTTTAAGCTCGGTAACAACTGATTCACCCCCCCCCTCTCAGTTGTCCAACAATATTTGGAAGAAAACCATAAATGGAAAGTCATAACATGATTGTTAGGATATTATCTAGGTTTTTCGTCAAATTTTGGGATGTCTAATGGTCATTTTCCAAGGATGGAGGGCCAAAACGGGGCATGTTGAATGGGATCATTTGTTAAACATGATAGATATGGAAGATATAACATAGCCAATAATGGAATTTTTTGGTTATCTTGTGGATACTGGTGGTAATCATATGACATGGGAACACTAGGAAGACTATATCCAAGTTGCGGAGAGATGGAAAAACTAGATGGTCCACGCATATATTGTGGTTTCCCAGGTTTTCCACCCATGTAAGGTGGTTGTCCTAATTGTCCACCCATGTACTATGATGGAACTCCTACATACTAATATTGACCTGATGGTCCCCTCATGTATGGCGATTGAAGGGATTGTTGCATCATAATCATGGTGTTTATGGATTGATAGGGAAAATTTCCTTGCAGAGGAATGCAACTCCTGGAAATGGTTGTCCAATATAAAAGCCAATGGTAGTAGGGATAGAAGGACTTGTAGGAGTAGATTTCCCCCATTCTTGTTGATATTGTAGCCACGTAGGTTTCCCCCTAGTAAAAATTTTCCATGTAGCTGAAGGTTTCCCCCCATCAGACGTTTGGCCTCCCGTTGAAGATTGACCTCCGATGTAAGGTGAACTAATTTGTGATGGTCAATATTGAGGTTGAGTATCTTGTGTAACCTTGGTTTTGTGAATGAATTGACTACCAACCATATAATTGATGGAATGACCAAGTAAAGCACTTGGTGTGTGCATATACAAAAATAGTGAAGCAAGAATATTACTTGGCCCATGTGAGAAAGGAGATGCATCTGCAAGTGGTTGAATCAGGGTTACCTGGTTCAATGATATTTCTGGTAAAGATGAAGCACCAGAAGTAAAAACTACAGGAGTTGTGGAAAAATATGAGTTCTCAAGTCCTTCAGGAAAACAAAAAAGTGACAGGTTCACACCAAAATATTGTGTACTGGTGGAACCAAGCTATAATCTATAAGAAGAATAAGAATAAACATATCTCATGTATGGTGGATCAGTGAGTGGTAGGCCAAGTGGATCAATAAAAATAGTATTCACATAATATGCAAGGATTTATATGAAGGTTGTGACCAATTATTCTATGTGATGCACACTTCCAAAAGCTATGATCTTGATCTCAAAAGTGTGATCTATGATCATTCCTTCGTAAGAAACATTGTTTTTAGGTTCTTGAATGTCAGGATCCATACCTTGTATACTGTGAAATATTCAATCCTAAGGAAGAATACAAAAATCAAAGAAACACACTCCTATAAAAACTAAAATCAATCAACCAAGCAATAATAGGCTCAAGGATCTTCCTAAGATAGGATATCAAGCCGCCAAGAAATAAGAATCAGTTACCTCGACCTCCACGTAACATCCCTTATTGGTGCAAGAAACCCTCGCTTTCACAAGATCACCCTCCAAGGGTACTAAGAGTGTGATACAACGTCTACCCCAAGTCTCATGGGAACCCCCCCCATAGTCACCTTTCAAGATACCTAATAAATTCCACTAAGGTTACCAATTTGCAGTCAACTTCCAGGTGGGTATAGTAGATAGTCGGGACCGAATGTATGGAAAAGATATCAATGTCCGAAATTCTTCTAGAGGATTGAGGACAATTAGACTATTAGACTTCAGAGGACATTGAATGGATTTAGATTTCACGAAGTACCGAGACCAAATGAGTTAGTGACACTTCTGGAAGAACCCCCAATGTACTCTCTTTCTTCTACAATTGGTCAAAATTTCGAGGGGTAATCTTCCCTACTCTTCCTCACATGGCCTCATGTTTAGGCCCTATGTGTGAAGGGGTTCTCAGATATGCTTATACAAAAATTGTATTTGTACACTCTTTAGTTCTTTGTAGTCTATTTAGTAGTCTTGGAAAATTTACTCACTTTTCCTAGTCCAAATACCCTAATCTTGTGCTACTTTTGGTGTGCTAAAACCAAAAATGTTCTAGTTGATTTTATTAGCGCGTGGTTGATTTTAATGGATTTTACTCAATAGTTTCATGAAGATGAAAATATTGATGTGTGATAGACTCAACTCCAATAGAATGCAAAATATTGATATGCACTTCATTCTTTTTGATGAATTCTATGTATGGGAAGGAGAAGAGTACTATTCTTCTTAACACAAGAAAGCACTCAAAACTATGCAAATTTCAATTTATGGGATCAATATGATGCCAAAATACCAAGCAAATGTTTTCAAAAATTGAAATGCACATGAAAAACTAGCTCTTTTTTCGAACATATAGTAAAACAAATTTCCTAAAGAATGCAAAAAAAAAATCGTTTGATTATGTTTGCAAGGATATATGAACAAAATTTCGCTTCTTAAATTTCAAATGGAATTAAAGAGATCTATGTTAAACACAAATAAATACGAGGAAAAAAATAAATCAAACAAAACGCACTCAAAATGATGATGATAACTTAAAGAAAACAATTGTGAGATAACTTGTTCAATCAAGGGCTCAAATATGCAAAAGAGAAAGAATAGAAACACTCATGGAAATCCTCAAGAAATGAGCAGTAAGAAACAACATTCAAGGCTGGGTTGTGGAAAACAAGAGAGTCCTAATCATACAGAAAAGAGAGATGTTTCAAATCAAGAAAAAAAGGCCCAATACCAAGCAACCATTGTAAACCCTAATTGATGACAACTCCTAAACAATCAAGTAATCTGAAAGCTTTGCGAGACGAAGATAAGAGAAGCAGAAGGAAGGATGAACCATGCGATGTTGTTAACCCAAGGGGATCACAACTAGGAGAATATTGCAACCTCAAAGAAGAAAAAGTAATGAGTGATAAATGACAAATTCTTAATCAAACAAAGTCAAATACATTTCAAGAGACTTTGGGCTAAAATCCTCTCAAAACAACACTGAGCAGAACCGAGAAAAAACACCAAAAAATGGAGACTGGCTCCGTTGTTCTAAAAAATACTGAGTGTTATGGTGCCCCCTAGGAGGCATAGGGAGATTTCCAATCATCTATTTGTGCCCTGGTATACACTGCAGGGGAGTGTCAGTCAAGTAAATGGTGCCTTGGTGTGAACTGCATGGGAGTGTCAGTTTCTGAAAAGTTAAAAAATTGCTTCTAAAATATCAAACTCAATGGATACTCAGTCAATGGATCTATAAAATCCTCAATGAGGAAGAGGTAAGGGGAAATATATCATAATGGATCATTAAATAAGCAATATCTAATCACAAGCAAAGTATTCAAGATGAAAAGGAGGAAAAACTAGTCAAGGTCCTTCCCTAGTGGAGTTGCCATTTTTTGGTTCTGAGAAATCTTACCCCGCAAAAAGACTAAGCTCCCCTTTGGACCATGACTCCTATATTTGTTCCAAATACATAAGTGAACAAGTGGTTTCTATTTTCCCTATATATATAACTCATTCAATTAAGCAAGAGAGAGAATAAGGATGTGGCGTACCTAATTGCAATGTTCATCCTCGTTGCTCCAATCCTTTGGATTGATCTCCAAGATCCTCAACGCAATTGAACTCATTCAAATAATAGAAAAGGAACTCTTCCTCCTACTCTATATTATTACAAAAAGAAAATATATGTATGAATACTAAAGAGAAAATAGACAAGAAAATGTTGAACACATGAACTTGAAGGGAATAGGACAAGTTTATTTTAATTGGAAATCCAAAAAGAGGCACAAAGCATGATTGATGATGCAACACTTATCCAAGCTCTCCTCCTCCAACCCTTGCATGAATATTGAAATAAAAATGTTGATGTTTCTCCCAGAATCAAAGGTTTGATACCTTAATTGTTACTCCCTTCACCTCGGAAATACCTTCAATATATAGGCTTGAGAGGCACAACCACCATGAGAAAATGAAGGATATGGTTGATGATATGGCTCCTTAAGTTTGGATTAGATCATATGATAGATCCCATAGGGTAGGATTCAACCACAACAAACCTCATCCATCAAGAGATAGCCCTTAGGAAAAGGTGGGAGATCCCTTGATTTCCTCTAACTAGACTGGTGCTCCCTTGAGAGGCACAACCACCATGAGAAAATGAAGGATATGGTTGATGATATGTATCCTTAAGGTTGGGATCATATTCTAAGATGAAGCCATAGCATAGGGGTCAAACATAACCAACCACATTCCAAAAGATATGGCCCTTATAAAGAGGTGGAAGATGCCATGATTCCCTCTAACAAGACCAACTCTCCCCTAACATGGAAAGGGGGGAGACATTCCATGAAGTCGAACTCCCCCAACATGGCTAGGGAGGAGCCAACCTTCATAAATTCCCAATGATCTATTTTCCAATAAGAAGGTGTGTTTTGGCCTTGAAATGATGGGTTTTATTCCTCCAATATGCCTTAGGGGTCGAAATGATGGGTTTCTTCCTCCAATGTGACTTAGGGGTCATGGAAAATGTTTTTCATGGTGTCAAGGGGTTGCGACACTTAGCGAAGTGAATGAGACACTTGGTAAGGTGCATAAAACACTTGTGACAATGAAGGTGACACTTATCAAGGTGAATTTGTCACTTTGCGACACTTAGGGTGTGAAACTCAAGTGTGACATTTTGATGTGTAACACCATAGCTTGGATTCTGAAAGAACTAAGATGACACAAAGAGGGGAGAGACTCTTCCATTGACCAAATTTCTTTCAAATTGATTCTTATTCATATGATAAATAAATAGAGGAGGAGGTGTAGGAAGTATAACAAGAACAAAACGTCAAGAATGCTGAGAATACAATTCATAGTGCATTTCTCTCGTGTCGCTTCATTCCCATCGAATGTCCATAGCCCCAACAGATTCATCCCAGTGTCACAAGCCTTGATCCCTTTCGAGCGAACATCCATATCCCTAGTGGAGATACTTGCATGTCCCATCTGATATGGAAATCCTTTCCCCAAACCTTTACCTTTTATAATATTTGATTCTCTTTTGTTTAGAGAGAGAGGTGGATGGGGGGGTTCTAGTTAACCTTTAAAGGCAATAGGGATGGCACCTGTGATTGTGACATATACTAACTTGATTATATATGAGTGAACTTCCTTAGTTACTATTCTTGGCATATCACAAACACCCCTTACAAATCATTTTCATTTTAGTTCACACAACATGGTAACATGTTCTTAAGTTGAGTCTCTTGGTTCTCTATTATTTCCGTTGTTCTTGTGTATTGATGAGATATGTTCCTCCACCATATCTGACTTAGGATAGTACATAATGGGGCTTGCATGACTAGGGAGATAAGTGGATTGAACACCATATCACATAGACATTAGGCTATTTACACCAAATGTGCTACGATTTAAATATATGACTAGGATTAAGTTATAAGAAACTGAAAATTCAAATGACATCTCTCAAGAAGGATAAAAAACTCTAATCAAAACACAATGGGAAACAAATAGGAAACAAAAGGAAAAATCAAAGAAAAACCAAAAAAAGGAAAAAGTTGATTTATGTACAAGTGAAAGTAGCCTCAATGGCTAGTTGATGTAATGTTTGAGGATTTGGCCATTATTAGGGAGGGAATCAACTTCCCCTTGAAGGTTTTGTAACCAAAAGGTACCTTGGCTAATTTTCTCATTAATGACATAAAACCCAAGACAAATGTTTTGGAACTTTGAATGTTTCCTTTTATCTTCGTGTGGCTTGTCCCATTTGAGAACTATGTCTCCAATTTGGAATTCTTTATCACTAGCAAATTTCTTATCAAACTAGCATTTTACACCATGCTGATGAGATTCAAACCTGCTTTGGTCTTTACTGTGACTCTCTTCTAAACTAATAAAAGTATTGATGTGTCATTAAATGATAGGGCACTCTCTTCCTCGGTATTTCTGAGTGAGTTGCAAAGAAGAAAGGTAGATATTTTAGGGTAAGACGACTTATTTCCTGTAAACAAGGAAATATCGAGAATTTCCTAAGGTGTCCTTAAGAGTGACGTGATCAACCCAAAGGGAATTAGATAAAGCATTGTGCCAATCTCTCTTGTGATCAACCATGGTTCATTTGAGGATACATATTATGTTCTTGTTTGTGGATTATGTTAATCCATTTCCCCGAGGGTAATTCTTGGAAGAATACTTCAAAATAATCCCCTTTTGTAATGAAAAATAAAATAATTTTAAATATGAAAAATAAGTTTCATTATCAAACACTATATATTTAGGAAATCCAAACCTTATAGTGATGTTTTGTTCAAGAAAATTGATCACTACCTCTTCATTTAATTTTACTAGTGGTATTGCTTTAATCCATCATGTAAAATAATTAGTAGCGGTAAGAATATACTTATGTTGTTTGGAGGAATGGGGATTAATATCACCAATGATTTTCAAACCCCATTGTTTGAAGGATTCTTCATTAGCAACAATTTGTAGTGGAGTACCATATTTGTGTTCTCTTCCGACATTATTCTGACATGCTTCACAAATTCTTGAATATGCATGTGCATCTTTGAATAGAGCAAGCCAATAATATCCATCTCTCTGTACTTTGTGAGTTGTCTCGTCTCCCTAGAGATGGCCACCAACAAGTCCATCATGAATTTCCTTCAATGCCTTATCAACATATTTTTTTTCAAGGCATCTGAGTAACACCCCATCACAGTTATTTCAAAATAGAAGTTCATGCAACAATTGATATTGAAAATACTTCAACCTGAGTGCTCTCTTTTTCTTAGCATTAAGGAAATTGGGGATTGTGCCATGTTGCAAGTAATATTTGAGGTAATTATAGTATGAGCCTTAAATGGTTGGGAAATAAGGAACTTGTTGAGAATACATCATTGGTTCATCTTTCCACCCATCCTACTCTTATTCTTCATCACTGGTACCTTGCATCACTAATTTTCATAAGCCTTAACCTTTCACGATATTGGATGGTTTAAATTCGAGGTCGTATTCTTGTAAGGTTGTCATCCAATTTCCTCACCGCTCTCTAAGTTCCCTTTGAATGAACAATGACTTGACCTTTGGGTGAGGGACAACAAATTTTGTATGATTTTTTAGGATATAAGGTCTGAATTGTTTGATGTCTTTATGGATAACAAAATATTTCTTATCCACTCAGGGGTAATTTAGTTCAACACCTTGTAATCCATTTCTCATGAATGTGATAGGATATTCGTCTCCTTTCTCATCTTTCTATGTGAGCACTGCTGCCAGGGAGTGATCAGATGCAAACATATATAGCATGAAATCTTTGGTAAAATATGGACTCTACAGAGATGGTGAAGTAGCTACGACAACTTTGATATTTTAATATGATTCTTTCTCCACTTGTGTCCATTTAAACTGAATGTCCTTTTTTATCATTCTTTGAAGCGGACTCACAATTTTGATGAAATATAGAATGCATATTATTACAAAATTGTTTTTTCCAAAGAATGATTGCATTGATTCTTTTTCTATGTGGTGGGGGAATTTGTAGAATGGAATTTTTCCTTTCTGGATCCACCAAAATTTTGTCTTTTGAGATCACATGTCCCAATAATATTCCCTCTAAAACAACAAAGATAGTTTTCTTGGGATATAAAGAGATCCCATATTTCCTACATCGTTCAAATATCTATTTCAGATGCTTCAAATGTTTTCCCCTTTTCTTTGAATATACAATAACATCATAAAGGTAAACCAACATGCTTCAACTGATTAATCCTTTAAAAGAGATATCCATTTCCCTTTGAAACGTAAATCCTATGATCATCAAGTCAAAGGGAATTCTTCTATAAGTATACATTACCCACTTGGTCCAGAATGTAGTCTTTAATCAGTTGGGTTCTGCTATGAGAACTTGATTATATCCTGAAAACTCGTCTAATAGATAAAACATCTCAGATCTTGAAACAAGTTGAAGGATTTGTTCCATTGGGGAAACGAGGTAGTTTTCCTTGTCGAAAGAATGATTTAGATTCCGAAAATCTATACAAATCCTGATTTCTCTCGACTTTTTACTTACAGGCACCATATTAGAAACCTAGGTTGAATGTCGAACTTTATATATGATTTGGGCATATAATAACTTCTTTAATTATTTCTTTATAAGAGGATCAAGAGTTAGATGTACCTTTCTGAGCTTTTGCTGAAATGGCTTGATACCTTCTTTAATAGGGATCACATGTTGTATTACTTGAGTATCATATGTTTTCAAATCATCATAAGTCCAAGAAAATCATCTCGATACTTCTTAAATAGTTATGTGAATGCATGTTTTTTTGTTTCTAAACAATAAGAGCCCAGATTAACATATTTGGGATATTCATAGGTTCCAATATTGACCAAGAAGAGCATCATAGTATAACTATTGGTCTTTGGGTTAGCCGACATCCTAAACTTTTATTGTAAATCAAACAGTTTCTCAAGAGTTAAAATGTTCTTCGGGACACAATTGGTTTTTACCTTGTTTTCCTCTTCCCGATAGGTTTGTAACTCTTGTTGATGTGTCTCATCATCTATCATTGCATCTTGGAAAGTGTCTGAGCTAGTGATAAAGTTGATAATCTACGCGTGATTATCAAATACTCTCCAATTTGTGATGTTGTTTGGTATGGAAGGCCTGAACATTATTTTCACATAAAAACATCATCAAGAGGCATTAATCTAGATGTTTCATTGAAAAATATATCTTCATCTATATTTTGATCACATGGTAAAGAAGTAATATTAAATGCATTGAATGAGTAAAGAAAATTCCATACCTCTTGTTGTTATTCCTTTAGATGCAGAGAGAGGCAGTGAATAGTGTTCCTTACCTATCGTACGATGATTTTGGATTCACCAAACACCTTAAGATATTTGACCTTGAGATTGATGGCCTTTTTAAGGCCTTGAACTAAATCTTTGTATTCTGCAATGTTGTTGGTGCATTCAAACTCTAGGAGGCATGATATGAGAATTTTTCCTTGCCTAGGATCAATTAGGACACATCCTTCTTTGGCTCCATCTTGTGTCTCGAAGCCATCAAAGAACATTGTCCACATATCAAGAATTTTGGTTTTCTTAGTTGAACTAAATCCTAAGTTGGTTAATACTATACAAGCACTATTATGGATTTGTAGGCATAGTTCAAATTGTAACTATGATGGTACTTCAGATGTATGCATCTCATAACATCCATAATCAGTCTAAAAAATGTAATTACCCAAGACAGAATAGGAAAACATTATGGGTTCATTATTACCTTCTAATTCCGTCACTATGTGATTCATGTATGCTTCACTATTTACATGGATTTGATTCGCTTTACCTTTGTAAGGAAGCCACAAATGAGACCAATTGGTGGAAAAATAACCTTGAAGTTTTTCCAACCAATCTCTACTTAACAACAACCCATAACTCTCTAATATATCGACAATGACAATATCTATCCTTTTGTGCACCCTGGGATCAAATGATAGTTTGAATAAGACATCCTTGAGCTCACCTTTTACCTTGATGTCTGTCTTATTTAGCTGTATAATTTTGGTTCTTGTTATTTGCATAACAATTTTTATTTTTTGGCATATAGAAAAGGGTATTATGTTAGAAGACACACCTGAATCTGCTAGACAATTATGCAGGTTGAAATTAATTTTTTTTTAAGTGAGCAAAAAAGTTGGTACTTGAGATTTTGAGAAAGCACCTATATTGGTTGCGTTTATGAATGCTGTTATTTCTACCTTGTGTATTTCTTGTGCATAATTTCCTGAAAGTATGTTTTTAGTAACAACAATCATCCTTTTCTTAGCATCATTGGGACTAAAATCAATGTGTAAGATCTCATGTTGTTGTGGTAAAGAAAATATATCAAACATAGAAACATTTTCTTTCACTTTCTTCATGTCTTCTATCACATTGTATTCAAGGGCACATGTATTGGAGTCGTTCATTGTTTGATTACATTTTGTCTCACGGGTTTTGTTATTTTTTGGTACCATGTTAAGCTTGGCGTTATTCCTAGATAAGGCAATGTACTAGGTTTATCTATGTTGGATGGGGCAATTTTGCTTGTTTTGTTGTTGATTTTCCCTTGAGTTGTGTCATTTGGTTTTGGAGGAGTTGGGGAAGGAGTGATTCTCCTGAGAGGAATTTGATCCTTGTTGGGGAAAGGAGTGTTAGGAACTAGACCTTTGTTGCATAAACTACAATTTATTTGTGCAACAACCTTGGAAACCGGTGTATCCTCGATAAATACTTCTTCAATATGTTCATCATTTGATTATGGAAACTAGTCCCAGAAAGACATGGCAGATTCTGGGGGAGTCTCATCGGTAATGTCAGAGGGAGTTTGTGTGGGTATTTCATCATTTAAGCTCTGTTGGTCTAACAACTGATTTATCACCAGGGTCATGGAGTTTACCCACTAATGGAATTTTTTTTTTTTGGTGATTCTATTGGTGATAAGAGAAAAACTATCATTGCTAAAGTTGTCAAAGTTAAAATCCATGTGCGGTGGTTTTGGTGGATTGTCTTGTCTCTTAAAGAATAGTTGAAAAGTTAGAGGTTTTGATGATCCTTCACTGACATTCCTTTTAATATCTACCACTTCATTATATAATTTCTTTACTAATTTAACCACATTATTGATATCCTTTGGTTCTTTTTTCGGGTGGTTTAGTTAACAACAAGGGTGTCTTCCCAGTCATTTTGGTTTCCTTGGTATGCAATTAATGTTCATATGAAGAGATTTCCATTTCTACTATTTCAACTTCATCAAAGTTAAGTGGCAAAGTCTTTTTGTTATCCTTTTTAACAAATATCCCTATGGAAGGAGTTAACGCTACCATATAATATTCAATTTCCAAGGATTGAGTCAGAGCTATGTCATAGGGAAATTTGATTAAGACATTAAGAAACCTTTGGTTAAAATATTTTACCTTCTCTTTCTTGTCCATCTTGATGGTCCCTAACTCTTTATGCAAAGATGTCATATTTTTCCTTTCCCCAAATTTCCTGATAAACAACCTTTCAAAATCATCCCACTTAGTTATAGAACTGGGTGGTAGGTTGGAATACCAGGTTGATTCTTTTCCTGAAAACGTATAACGGAAATGCCTACAAACCATCTCTTCATGTTGGACATTTAGTAAGTGAGTGTCTAGGAAGAAATTATTTAAATTGTCTTTTGTGGACCCAAATTTATCTGGATCGAATTTTGGAAGGACTTTATCATATTCTCTTGGCATTTCATATAACAGTCCAACAAAATTTAGAGAACTTGGCGCTCTCCAATGAGGTATAAATGATCTATTATTCATGTTTTCCCACATTATTTGTTCTAGAGTGATTTCTGGGTGTTCACCTTCGATTTCATCCTCATGTTCAACAAGGAAATGTGCAGATCGAATTAAGGGTCATGGAACTTCTTACAGAGTAGTTTTGATGAGGTCATTTTTGGAGTCTACGCAAAAATTAGGATCTATATTAGGCCTTTCTACACAAGTTTCTTTCAACCTACGAATCTCGGAGGCTGTTGGTAATGTTCCAAGAAGTTTTGTGTAAGAACGTGTAATCCTACATGTTTTAGAGAGATCTTCTTGCGATATGTGAAACCAAGTTTCAGAGCGTGTTTCCAGGATGCTAGACGCACTTTCAAAAGTATTCCTTGAGTCTTTGTAGGTAACGTCTTGTTCATATTCAATTCAAGGAAACAAAGAAGGAGTGGGATTATTTCTTGAAGACTAATTTCACTTGTGTAAATCGTTTATATAAGCCATAAAAGAGGGCCTTCCTTCTAGCACCAATTATATTGACGAGTCTAAATTTTCTTGAAAACAACAAGGGTTACTCCCTAATACACAATCCCAACTATACTATGAACCATTTGGATTAGGAGTCCCATCTAGAATTTGTCTCATCTTCCATTGATAATTTTTTTGGGGATTTTGGCTGGTTACAGACTGATTTTTTGATAAGGGTGGATGATGAGTGGATATGAAATGAAACTATGTGTATGAATACTATGTATGAAATGAAAAACAATCTATTACTAATCT
>CBVK0101922971.1:0-12644 GCA_900067695.1 Picea abies
CTGGTGACAGGTGCAAAAATAGAGTGACTAGTTGATCTGGTCAATTGTGATGAAGATTGGGTTTTGACGGTACCGATGACTCCATCTGCATGTGTCATGGGAGACGGTTTGGATGGATTGGTAGAAGTACGGGGAGCCTTTGGTATCAACTCATACAATGTACCAGATTGGGAGTAAACCAAATATAAATACTAATCTTGAGCAATGGATTCTTTCTCAGTGACCACACCACCCATCGCAACGTCACAAGAAATTGGGGGTAAAAGATATTTAGTAAACCATTCATCCAATAATTGGTCAGGAATGGTCGCTTTAATCAACCTTTGTCGTCGTCTCCACTCATGAATATGATTAGAGATATGTACAAAGTTCATTTGAAGAAGTGAGGTTAAGAGTTCTGTACCAGTCTCATAATGGATGGGTAATTGAAAATGCGTGAGAAAATCCATAGCTAGGGAGTTGAAGTCTTGAAAGGTACCACGTTGAAATTCAATGTACCATTTGGATGCAGAGCCCGTGAGTGTGCACTGGAAAAGATGCCGACGTATAGAATCATCCATCAGTGAGTTTGATGAACACCATAGATGGAATGTCATAACATGGTTTTTTGGGTCTTCCCTAGGTTTGTCATCAAATTTAGGGATGTCAGAAGGTAATTTAGCCAGAATTACCGACCAAAAAGGAAAATGTAATATGTCATTTTACAACCAAGACAAATCTAGTAGATCCAACATGGCGAGGAATGGTAGTTGTCGGTTAACTTGAGGGTGATATTGATGTGGCATAGGGACACCAGTGGGGCCATAAACTAGTTGAGGTGGATAATTGTATCCAGTAGGCCCTCCCATATATGGTTGTTATTGACCAATATAGGCAGGATTGAATTATTGTTGAGGAACGTTCATGAGCGGAGGGAAACCTGGTTGATTCTAAGGAGTATAAGTTGGTTGATTAGGTTTTGGGGGATAAACAGTCTGCCCTTAAGAAGGGTAAATAGTTTTTCCCTACGGAGGGTAAACATTAGACCCTTGGGGAGGATAAGATTATTGTCCTTGACGACCCCAGGGAGGATTTGGGACACCCAGATAAGGTTGTTCAAAATATAATATGGAAGGAATAGGATTTGGTAATCCTCCTTATGGGTTATGGTATGATTTACCTTTTTGGTAAGGTTGATTAAACGTACCTCCTTGCGGTACTCCCGAGGATTGTGAAGGGTTTCCAGCAAAAGGGGGTTTCCCCCTTGCCATAGGTTTTGTGACAAATATGGTTTGACCAATAAAACGGGGTTGTACCCTAGCAGGTATGTGCAAAGGTGGATTTCCCCCAAAAGAGATAGGCCCACTAGATGATGGTTTCCCCCCAGTCAGGATTTGTCCCACAGTTGATTGTGTGTGTGGCAGGGTTCTGCATTTTCTGATGTATAGGTGTTCCAACAGGATTATGTGGAACATAAGGAGTTGTAGTCTGAAAAGGTATAGTGGTGGGAGTAACGGTCAAAGTAACTTGTGCATGATTAGGTGTTATGAATCCATATTTATTTTTATAACCCTAATTTGCACCATACATACATACCTAGCATCAAGCCCTCTCACTTTCTATTTTTGCCAAGCCATCACTGAGCAGCTCTTCTTAAAACCCATATTTTTGAAGATGTGTGTGCCCTGCACCACTATTGTCCGCATACACACACTTTATGCACCACTACAACTCATGTACATATGATAGATGCACCATTACAACCCACATATACCCACAAATGTTGCAAAAATTGAAAAGTTGCAAGGAATTTGTTGAGATTATGGGCTATTGTGTAGTTTTCCAACTGTCCCACCGCCTATAGCCCATCACCCAACCGAATAACCATCCTTTTGTCATATAAAAGGAGGTGTTGGGGTCTCATTCCAAACCTAAGCATAAGAAAAGTGAAACTCTGCCCGTTTCACATCCCCTCCTTGCCCCAAGAATTTGCAGCCACCTTGTGAGTTTTGTGCCAGAATTACCCATTCTTGCATTTTTCCTCCATTATTAGCCCATTCCATTCCCTAGAGAGAGTGTGAGAGGAGAAATATACGTGGAAGCGCAGTTGGATCTTGGTGAAGAGGAGCCCAAACCAGGCTCGAGGAGCAGTCGTCGATCTCATTGTAAGTAAACTTTGTGATATCAATAAAAGGAATACTTTTTCTATCCCGCCATATGATGTGTTCAATCTTTATGTTTGATTTATGTTTTATTATGACATCTAACCCACTAATTCATATATAATATGCATGTTTGTAGTTCCTTGTTTTTTTTCTGTGAATGTAGGTCAACCTTGGGAAGAGACTTGTAGTTGAGGAGAAACCAAACACGAAAGGATCGACACTGGACACAGAGTTTAAGGTAAAGTTACAAGATCTTTTTACTTTGTATTTTATGCATGAATGTGGGGTATATCCAAGGTAGCTATAAAAAGTAGGAGACTTTTAGACAATTAGATCTGCCTACATGTTGAACCCTAGTGTAGTCCATAGGGGTTTTCTCCCACTATAGCACAACTGGTGACCATACTGGGGAAAAATCTAGGGTCTTAGGGGATATTTTTTGGGTGTTTTAATTGGTTTGATTACCTTTTTTGAGTTTCTGTAAGTTGTTGAGTCTTTAAGGCATTCTGCTCTACCATACCAGTACTCCCTTCCCTATCAGTCTACTTGATATTTTTGTTTTTTAGAAAGTTATAGAGGTGTACACGACTTGTAGTGGGTCTACACGTGTACATATGCGCCCTACCTTTAGACATCACATGTAAATGCGTAGGCTGCTTAAGTGTCAGTAGTGTGCCTGTGTCAAGAAATGTTTTCTAGAAGAAGAGGTAGTTAACCTCTTCCCTAATTGAAGTCATACTTCTGAGGGGTTTCTTTATCTAGTACTAGTCTCTATTGTTACAATGTTTAGCCTAGGTTTGACATCAGTTTGCTTATCTGTTGAAGTTTTCTTGTGTTTTCTTTGAAAGGGTTTTAGACGAGTTTGTGAGTCTTTTCTGATCAACCTGTTTAGTATCATCAGTGACTCCCTGTGATCCTCAGTAGGCTAGAAGTCAATTTTTGGACTTGTATTGTCTTCACTTTTTCCCCTTTTGCTTGCTTTAAAAGAAAAGAACAAGAATTTATTTCAAGTTTCTTGTTTGAAGCATAAAAAATAATAGAAAAAGATTTCATTTCTTTGTTTGGTTAAGTAGTTAGGTTAGTTGCTTTACTTTTCATGAAAAAAGAGTGTTTTCTTAAGTTCTTTAATAATTTCCTAGAACACTAAGTAGCTTGTAGTTGAGCGAAATCTTGTTTTAGGTTTTTCTTTTAAAAGATCTTAGAAAAAATAGTTAGGAAACGTTGGTTAAAAAGTTTAAATTTTCAAATATTTGTTTGTCAAAAAGAAGTAGTTTTTCTTTTAGTTTCATTTAATGCTCTTCTCTTTTATCTCTTAAAATACACCACTAGTTTCATTTCCATTTCCTTGACTTAAGACAAGCCACTTAAAATTAACGCGAAATTAAAATTTATTAGACTTTATGTTTGTAGGGTCCATCAACTAGTCTAGGCTAGAGCCTTGATTTGGGTTGGAGAGGAAACTCTTCAAGGCTATAAAAAAAAATATGAGTATGTGCTAGGGAGTGTAAAAATTGCAGTAAACATGAAAGTTATCTGAGACCCCCTTCTAACACAGGGGCTAAACACGAGGTCATGTGCGGAAAGGTAGCGGAGATAACCCCTCCAAAGCTGGACCAAGTGTAGTGGGGAATGCATATAGAGGACTTGTCGTGGGATTCTGTTGGTCACATTTGCCATGGAGCTTCATGGATCTCAAATCTGTTTAAGGTCCTCAGTTTTCTTCTGGACTACTTTCTTTTGATACCCTTGATAGGTTTCGGTCTTGATACCCTTCTCATTGCAGTCCACCTGGCTGTCGATTGTACCCGCCTAGTGATTGTTCGTGCACTGGCAACCTAGTTTTCTTTATTCTAGTGACTTACACATGTGACTATGGGGGTATACCATAGACCCTAGGGTAGACATTGAGCCACGTTTACAAAGTATACCTGGAGGGTGCTTCTGTATTCAAGTTTCACTTGCACTGGTAATTTTTTCTAGTGTTGGATGGTGTAACTGTTCTTCCAACTAGCTAGTGGTTTGCTTGCTTTATCTCATAGGATATTTTCTAGTGTGTGATGGTTTTCAACGTTAGTAAAATCATTACAGTGTCGTTGATCTTTTCACAAGGTGGAATATCAAGAGCTCCGTCGTCGCGAAGGCTTCAGGGCTTGTGGCTAGTTTCATTGGATCCACCACCGCTACCATTACGACGAAGACTTGACCAGCAAGGGTCATTTGAGGCAACCAGGCCACAGGAAACTGTACCTGAGCCATCCATGAGAGGAGAACACTTGAATTTGGAGGAACCAACTATTTCGGACCTTGGAGCAGAAGCTATAGAGAATTATAACCGTCCAATCACTGACTTGTCGACGCCACTTTTGATACAGCTTGCCCCTCCAAGGGTAACACATCACGAGATTCAGATAGTCTTGCAAGCAACAATGGAAGCAAATGCTACTACTTCTCCAGGGAGTCCTCACACTCCCTCTACAGTTGCCACTACAGGGGGTGTTCCACCTCCTAACCCACCTTTGTCGGTCCAGACCACCATGGTCTCAACCGCCTCTACTTCGGGCAGTGATCCAATTCTATCTATGGTGGCAATCACTGCTCCATTCACCCAGAGTGCGACAGGCCCTCCATTTTCATACGGGATGCCTGACTTTGATACGAACTCTTTCCTTTCCTACTCTACCCTACAAACCATGGGTCTGGGGGTAGGAAGCTCTAACTCTCCTCTGCAAGGGTCCATGGGGGGAACCTCATCCCCCTTTAACACTTTCCCTTACGGTGGGGGTGATATACCTCCATCGTCCCCCTCGCTAGGCAGTGCTCCCCAGTAGTCCGTTTGGCTGAAAATGAACTAAAAATTGTTCGAAGTAGGTATTCAAGGAAGTTATTCCAACACCACATTGATGGGTTCTTTTTCATTCTCTTTGTTCGGTGCATTTGGTAACAACACATTCTCTTTAGCTTCCGTATCGGCCAGGGGAAACCCTGGTTTTGGACAAAATTCGGTGCAAGGTACTATTCCTGCACAGGGGGCGAACACCTCCCAAGGACCCTAGAATCTGTGGTAGGGATCAATACCCTCGTCAGGGATGCTAACTAGGGGAAACCCCTTCCATGGCCAATGGAACCCCAGGCAAGGCTCAGTACTTATGCTCGTCGGATCGGCAGGGGGAAACCCTTTCCAAAATCTTTGGAACACAACGCAGGGAGAAACCCCTGCCCAACCCTCAACGTCCAATTAAGGGAGTCATCTGATGAGGTCTCTACAAGCGCAGTATCTGTATGTTGGCCACAACCATGGCATTTACCAGAACCCTAGTCAGCAGCCTAACTTTTCTTGGCAACCTGGTGCTAGCCAAAATATAGGCTCCTTTTTCCCTATACATAGTCAACAAACCAAGCTACCATTTCTGGCAACGTTACATTTGTCAGACTTGTCAATATTGTTAAACAACCCAATTTTTCATGATCCGCATTGGCCTCCAATGCTGACCAAGTTTCCCTCAGACATTCCAAAGTTAGAAGGTAAGCCTAACGAATATCCAGGCAATCATGTGACAACTTTTCACCTATGGTGCTCGTCGAACTCATTGAGAGACAACTCCATACTGTCGTGTTTGTTCCAACGCACTCTTATTGGGAGTGTCGTGAAATGGTACATCGAGATTGATCACTCAAGATACTCTACTTTTGGCGAATTGGCGATGATTTTTCTTAATCATTTCCAATTACTTGTGAGATACGATGTCGGCACCGAGTTGCTGGACAACTTTGAGAAAACAAAGGCTGACCATATCTTAGATCACATCCAAGAATGGTGGCATCAAAAGAGTTTGATAAAAGTACTAGTCCCACTAGCTTTTCTGTTGGAGTGGTTCCTTAAGTATTTGGTACCTCAGTTATCCAAGGACGTTGCAACGCTGGGAGTGTTTTTTTAGGAAGAAGCGATAATGAGAGCTCAATATCTAGAACTGATATACTCTCAGTTTGGTTTACTTTATGATTTTTTTCCAGATGCGCCATGGTCCATTCTTGACAAGACCAGACAGAATTTTGTACCACATGTCGATGGTATATCTGGTTCAACACAAGCGAAGCCCATTGAGCAGTTGTCAAATTAATTGCAACAATTGTCGATCAACATACAACGACCAACCAAACCACTGGTTCAACTGCTCCCCCTACTCAAATTTCAGATGTAAACAATGTGCAATCAAAAAACCCGAAGGCCAACCAACAACCTGATGGAAAGAAGAAACAACGAAAGAAGGGTAAGGGGGATAAGAAACCCACCAATAATGTTGGTGGGGGAAACACAGAGAAAAGAAAGTTGAAGTATCTGTGTAACCTTTGCATGGAATACCATCCGAATCACATGTTCCCTTGGCTTGCAAAGGCCCAAAAGTTATTGGTGCAGCAGCAACCTGTTGTATTAACGAACCCATTTCCTCATGGGAAAAATTTAACTCAAGCCTCTTCGAGGGCGGATGGGGGCAGTCAAGGACCCCCTTCGTCTTCTAGTAAACCTTCATCCAAGAACATGTATATGATAAAAGGTGATGCCTACATAGATACTAGAGCCCACGATTACGAAATGCCAGAATCTGCTAAAAAGGGTAAGGAAGTCGTAAACCCATTTGTTCCTCTATAGATTGAGAAGATGATGGGTAAAACAATGACACATAGACCAAAAGGGGCATTCAATACATCTTCGCATAATCTGAATGCAAGGGATGCCCAGAACTACTCTGTGGTGGAATATTTGTCACAACCCACTTGCACAATGTCTGCTTTGGAAGTCCTCCAGAGTTGGCCCGCAAAATGAATGGCTCAATTATCCCCTTTGGGATCCACTGAGACTTGTAATCTAGGAATGATCATGCTTGATACGACCGAATTAAAACCTTGTCTCCCCTACCACGTGGCATTTCAGATATTATTGGCTTACACCACAAAAACCTTTACCTGGAATATTTTTCACATAGTGGTTGATGAAGGTGCCTCGACATGTGTGATGTCATTGGCATGTTGGAAGGCCATTGGCCAACCTGTTTTGTCTCTATCACCTACTCTACTTACTTCTTTCGATGATCATTCTTTCAGACAACATGGGATCATCCCTTCTTTCCCCATGCAGTTAGGGGGTGTTAGCACTAGGAATCACCCTCAGACTTTAATGAGAATAATCCCAATACCCATCAGTTTATACAGTAAATGTAAATGATTTTTAGGTGGTCAAATTGAGAATACTCAATGATAATAATGTTCTAACTCAAAAATCTGGACTAGCATGCATAAGCAATTGAGGTTTGGAATCAACTTCAGTCAGTAAGTTGGACTAAGGGTGAATAGAGGGAAGACTTTGGTGAGAAGAGTGTAGAGGTTTGTCGTGGCCACCAGATCTTCCAGCAACCTAAGGAGGAAAAACTTAAACACAAGGTCCTCTTAGATTCAAATTTCAAGGAAGATGAAAGAAATCATAACATTACTATAATCAAACATTTATCATAATACAGTTACAACAATCCATGTGAATCAAGCAAACACAAACTCTCTCAATATCAGAGGCAAAATAATATGGAGTAATAAAGATAACTTATATTAACCAAGATGTCTCAAAAACAAATACATAACTAGAGAACCAGTTGTTCTCAATCAAAATATTACAATAGCATGGAGCCTAGCTCAACCATTCGACAATTACAACATATAAAGACTGCCTATATATAAGAATAAATGATGCAACCATCATGAGTGTGATCATATTGTTTCATTCAAAGTTTTCATTCGACGTCTACTATGTCCAACTGTGCAGACAGTCTTTTGTTGTCAGATGCGAGCTCTAAATCTGCCAATCTTTCTGGCTTTCCATTTATGTGCTGAGATGAGGTTTCAGCCACCTCCCTCAGTTTCAATAACTGCCTTCATCAGGATCAGAACAGGGCCTGACATCCATGAATACTCCATGTGGAACCAACGACTTTCATCGGGTCAATCCTAACGCCTCGAGGCCACGCAAATCTTATTTTGTAGCCAATACAGGCACAACAGGCGGCTCGAATTAATTTTATTTAAGGGTGGTTTGACTGTGAAAACCTAAACATTTTTATTTCCCTTCGGAAATCATGGGAAAAATGCCACATCATTTACAACAAGATGCTCCTGAGGTCATATTTGAATCACTGTCTGATTCCAATGATATATGCTCCAAATTCTTGTGATAACATTTGGCTCCACAGGGAATGGCATGCTCCCTATGAGCTGCCAAGAACAAGTAGTTCCAGTGCCTTAGTTGTTGGGGTATGGAGTCTGTTGTTCCTGAGTTTATACTTTAACGCTCTAAAGTATACTGTCAAGGCAACCAAAAAATGTAGAGAGAGTTAAGGTGTAAAGGTGTCAATTATTAAGAGGAAATCTATGGTTGGTTTCTTAACTATCTATGTCTAGCTTCCTAGTGCTCCTGGATGCTTATATCCCTTTCAATTGCTACCCATGAATGTTCTAATTCCACCCGGGTGCTTGTTGTCTGTAAGATAATGTTAAATAAATTTAAAGCCATGTTAGTTTGATCTGAAAGGTCAGGCTCTATATTGGGTTGTCTTGTAATAGGTACAGTCATGAGGAATTAAGGTTAAAAGATCAAATACTTTTTTTGGGGGGTTTACTATCTTTGTTTTAGATTATAAGAGAAAAATCCCAAACTTAAATTAATAACATAATAATTTCGGAGGTCGTTTCCTGTTCCTAAGTTAAATTTGAAAATTATGAAAGTGATGGGAGAAAAACATAAAGCTGCTTAAACAAAATGAGGCATCAATCATGGAGGAATCTCACTTTACAACAGGGGAATAAGAAAGACAAGAGATATCTAATGAAGCATAAAAATATAGTAACCTGAACAATCTAAAGGTCTTGAACTTGCTAATAGAAAGCACAGGGGAAAAACTGTAAACGATTAGATAACCAAATAACTCTAAACCACAGTAGATGTTGTACTAAATTGCATTTGGGCATTCATCAAATATATATAAGGTAAAGATGTTGAAAATTAAAATTAAAGAGGAACACATAACTCGGGGTTGGCAGAATCTGGAATCTCTGTTTGTATTTTCATTAATCATTGTAAATGAGAAACTTCTCTAGTACAATCTGCCACAAAAAGCCTTTTCTAAGACTTATGAAATTATATTTATACCAAGTCACCAATGCTTGACAGTTGGTGATTTCCTAACTTCTTGGGGCTAACGGTTGCTAAATTTGCAAAATTGAACTGTTTTCATAATTATCTTTTATTTCCCCATCATTTTGATAATATAAGCCTACAATATGATACTTCATTGCTTCTTCGAAGTATCTCCTCTTGGTCCAAGACATTCAATACATTTTTTTAGAAAATGCACAAAATATCTAGGAGGCTCTGGTATATCCTTTACCTTGAACAGATAAAGTTTCTTCTGAAATTTTGGAAGTCGATCTTCAATCCTTTTGTCAGCAAATTTAACTGATTACAATTTTAAATTTGGCTTCACCAACCACTTGTCTATTTGGGTAACATCAATTTATTTTAATTGCGAAATTTCAACTTGAATTTCATTCAAGTTCTCCTTAAGTTTTAGTTGATGTTTTACAATATTGATCTGTTCTAGTAGCCCAGGACAATTGTCTTCTCCAATGCCTAACAATCTTTTGTCTAACAAATCGAAAGTCTCTTCACAATCATCCTTGACTTCCTTGGCCATTTTCTTGCTTTTAGCTATGTTGGCATCCCATACTTTAAGCATGATATCACCTATAATTTGCTCTGTGACAAACAGTCTTGGAGTTTTTGATACCTCTTCTTTTGCCGAAAGTACCACTGCTTTTTGAAAAGTAGCCTGAGCTGCTTTAGCCTCTTTTTCTTTCAAAACAATGTTACCAAAAGATTGACTTACTTCTTGGAAATAGTTCTGAATAAACTCTACTTTAGAAATCAATCTGTGTTTCTCTTCTTCTATCTTTGAATGCACCTCTAGTGTCTGGGCTTGAAAAACCTTTAAATCTATCACCTGATTTTGAATAGAATTCAATTTAGCCTATAGTTGTCTTACAAGTTCTTCTTGTCGAATAACTTGCACTTGACTCCTTTTCATCTTCTTGTTCATCTCGTCTAGACTTGATTTAAGCGATTGAATTTCCTGTTGGTCAACAACTCTGGCTTTCTCAAGTCCTTTATTTATCTCCTCTCTTATATTTTTCTCAGTATTTTTTATTTGACTTTACAGTTGGCTTATCATTTGGTTCCTTTGTTTCAGCCTGGTTTTCAGATTGTCAATTGTAAATAGATTATTTGTTACCAAGGCTCCCATAGAACCTGCTACCTCTGTGGCGAAATCTTCCTCCTCTAGGTTATGTCCATATACAAGCACTTTGTGTTTCTTTACCATTGTTTCTCCTTTCAAATGCATTTCCTTCTTTACCACAACTCTCCTCTTCTTATTGAAAAAGTAATCAGAGGAAGGTACCTCTTCTCTAGAGATTGGAGTAAGGTCACTTTCATATATAACTTCCAGATGAGGAGTCCCAAAAGTTGACTTTAAAGGGGTCAATGATGCAATAGGACTACCTAACTCTACAGATTGATTTTCTCCATCTATTTTAGGGATATTAGCAGGGATATTTGATGATAAAGGAGAAGTCATTTGACTTGACTTTGGAGGTGTTTCGGTTTGTGGAGATTCATCTTTTAGTGAAGATGCTTCAGTCTTCTTTGGATTTTCTTCTGCAATTCCTTTATCCTGAGCCTCTGATCCAAAACCTGGGGTAATACCTTCTTGTACTGGAGGAGGGGATGTTGATTATGTTGGCAAATTCAGTTAACAGACATCGATTCAGCGTATACTTGTCATTGATGGCAAGTACAGTTGAGGTTGCAGTGATGGTTTGAGTATAACAACAATGAATAGCAGTGCAGCAATAATCGGGAGGAGGTTGGATCCCATTCAAATTTTCTGAAATGCCGACAGCCGTCAGATTTGTAGAATCTGCGAGGGAGATAAGCCATCAAGAGATCAGAATTCTCAAGGTCCTGAGAACCGGGACATTGAAAGTCTCAAAATCCCGACATAATCGGGACCGTCCATTTGGAAGGACGCGTGACAGTGATCGGGCGCCACCGGAAGAAGCTCGACAGGAGGCTTCATCGGAGAATCAGGAATTGGAGTTTCACGAGTCTCATGTACAATGAAAACGAGAACCCCGAAATCGCGATATGCGATATCATGATTCAATCGCAGCCATTGAATCAAGAATGAGATCTGGACCGTTGATTTAATTTATCTCAGAGTTTCACGAATCGGGATTTTAAAGGAAAAGAACATAAAGCTGACTTCGCGATATGTGAAATAGCGATTAAATCTGAACCGTCAGATCTAGATATAATTTGGATTATTGATCTGATTTCATTATGGAATTTTGCCAATCGAAATTTGAAGGTGACAGGAACATTGAACATAAGGAATTACGATTTCACGATATGCGAAATTGCGAAAGCGCCTTTCACATAAAGCCTTGGCCACGGGAAGAGAAGGAGTCAAGAATAAACTCCACATTGGAGTTTCACAAATCGCGATATCAAGGAGACAAGAACACAATGCAACAGAAATGCCGAAATCGCGATATGCGATATCGCGACACAATCGTAGCCGTTGAGTCAAGATCGCATATGGATCGTTGATTTGACTGATTTATGGAATTTTGTGTATCGAGATTTATAAGTGAAAATAACATTGAACATGAGGAATGAAGAAACCCGATTTAAAGGCAAGATTTATAAAAGTCATCCTACGGTGCGGATAAGACTTGAATGAGATCTAAGGGTTACTGTTTCTTCACACACAGGTAACTCATCAGTTACGATTCAGCTAAACAAAAAGGATTCTTGATTATGAATTAGTTATCATTTCAGTTGCAAAGACATGTGTCCTGGGTTTGTCGAATGGAAGGTGAAGTGGAACCGTCAGAATGGTATGTATAAAAGAATATGAGACAGATTGAAAAAGATGGCCCGTTCTGAAGGGATTATGAGATGAAATGCAGAGAAAAAAGAAAAAGAGCAGAGGCATAGCATGAAATTGAGCAAATGTGTAGAGAAAGATGAAACGCAGAGAAGAAGCAGAGTTGAATGATAGAAAAATATTGATGCAGAGTAGACCTGCTAAACAAACAGAAGAAGAGAAGAATTGCAGAACAGTTTATTGAAGATTAGATACAAAGAAAGATTGGTAAGAAGTGTTTTATCTATGTATTTGTTTGTATATTCATTATTTGATATTCTATGGAGGTTGGGAGGTGCTCGGGAGGACTGTTTTCCTCAGAGGTTCAAGTGGGAGCTTGAACACAGGAAGTTGTAGCTTCCATCTGGTTGCAGCCAGAGAAACTAGGGTGGCAGGGTGGTGCTAGGGAGAACAAGTGTTCTCTGTTATACAGGTTGGAGCTTGTATAACTGGAAGTTGGTGCTTCCATCCA
>CBVK0101922988.1:0-19685 GCA_900067695.1 Picea abies
CATTTAAATAATGATTTCTTTTTTTAGATCACTTTGGCTTCTTTGACCTTGGGGGCTTCAAGCCTTCATGTGGGGGTCCTTCATCTTTGTAAGGCCATAACTCTCAAACCATGAGGAGTTATGTGACATCCACATACCACCGAAAATGGCATGACAAGCACTATCCATCTAGGATAGTTTCACCAACGATTTCCTTGATCTTCATTTCATTATTGCACATACAAGCATGGGTCCTCCAACCATTCTTCTAGGATAACTCAATCCGTAAAGCGTCTTCCCATGAGGGCTTTCACCATAAGGGGACCACTTTGGAGTTCATCCATTTGTGCACCTCATCAATCATGATAAGAAATAATGAGAGCAAGGGTCCTCCAACCATTCTTCTAGGATAACTCAATCCACAAAGCATCTTCTCGTGAGGGCTTTCACCATAGGGGGACCACTTTGGTGTTCATCCATTTGTGCACTTTATCAATCATGATAAGACAATAATGAGTCATCTATACACTTTTCCAACAATGCATCATATACCAATGAAACCACAACGATCCATCTTCATCATGTATCAATGAAAACTCATTGATCCATCTTCATCATATCAATGACAACTAATTGATCCATCTTCATCTATGCATTCTCATCAAGGAAAATACATATTATATTACATCAATCATCAATCAATCAATCCATTGACATCAATCAATCACTTGACATCAATCAATCACTTGACATCAATCAATCAAACCATTGGCATCAATGACAACATGATCCAACAACTCCTACCTGTCAAGTAAATTTTTTATGACAGGTTTCTTCTTAAAATTGCCCTTCCTATGACGTTTTATTTTTATTTTTTCCCATCATTTAAATGTTATGTGTCATATGTGTTTTAGTTCATTTTTATTGTAAATACAAAAACATCCCAGACACAACATAAAATTATTATGAAATCGCATTTACATAACATCATCAAACTATTTCAGATAGAATACAATTATGCAACACCATTAAAAACATAAACATAAAAACTTAACAGATTACCTTGATATAGCAGCTTGCACACAGTTTGAATTTTGAAAATCACCAAATAAGAGGTTCCAACTTCTTTCTATGCCTCAATTCACTGTTTCAATTTTGAAAATCATCAAATAAGAGGTTCCAACTTTTTTCTATGTCTCAATTCAGCATACATCCAATCATTGTACAAAAACAATCGACCAAACACTAAGTATTATGCATGCAATGATGCCAAGATAGCTACAACCTAGGAAAATGAAAAAAGTAGTTACAAATGGTTGTTGTAAAAATAATAATAAAAGTTATGGATTGCAAAATCTGAAATAATTACTGTTATTAATATAATGAAATAATAAATATGATTGAATTGTTTTGGAATTGTTTTTTTAAATAACAACTACTAATGTTTTCTAAATTGAAATAAGATAGAGCTTGTGAGAGGCCGGCAACATCCATGTTTATTCTTATTATTAAGATTGAGGAAGACATTAAAAACACAGATGTGAAGCTATTTGAATGTGGATTCTTAAAAACCAAATACAATGATAAAATAAGTGTGCAAGAAGGTGTTTTCTAGCTTCAACCAAACAAAGACAATTTCCATCACTGCAATTGCAATTTGATATTAATGAGCCTTACCTCTCTTGATAGTTGCATGCACGTTTTGGGCAGTGTTTCTGAATCCTTGATTTTTTCTTCCCTCTCAGCCTTCACTTTTCAACCTGAAGGATGTGATACGGTCTAATTTCCAAAAAATCCACATGACTTGTAAGTTGTGAGCATGCAAGGGTTGACCAGCCTCTGCGATATTTGTAACCTATGCAATGTGTTATGCATGCAACTTGCAAGTTGCAACCTCTATTTGTTATAAAATTTGTAACATGTACTATGCATAGTCTTTGCTATAGAATTTATAACTTGTGTTATGTATGTTTTCCACAAAATCAACATTCAAATTTAAGAAATTGTTATTATATTATATTATATATTATAATATAAATCAACATTCTAACACCATTTTAACACTTAACCATTAGTACCATTAATACCCGTCAAATTTAACCACTGATTCTAACTAACACTTAGCTATTAATTGTTGTTGTTGTTTTTTATTAAGTCTTTTGACACTTCAAAATGTGTTTACTTTGTAATTCTATATATTATTCTTTATCTTCCCTTTCTAGGGCTCTCCTGCTTCTATAGACTTTTCTTCAGATTCAATGTTTGACTCTGCATTTAATGTGTTTATCGGTACTACAATTAGTTCTCTTGCTGATGGAAGAGTGTAATAACAATATTGTACAAATTCCAACGCAATTTGATTAATGTACTCAACCCTTCCAGAAAATTCAATACGGTATAGTGTGCGTGAAGGACTTGGACAATTCCAAAAGTCAATTGTCATTAAATATTTAGTGTGTAGGTTGTTATCACTATAAATATTTGACCACACATCATCAAATGCATTAAGTAATATTGGAATAAAATAACTTAAATAATTTATAAATTGTATTAGGCAGGTGGGTGTGACGAGTCTTCTAAATTTTATTTATAGGAATGCTTAGCAAGTAAATGAATCTATACTCAATATAAATTAGAGCGAATTTTTCATGGAAAAAAAAAAAAAACAAATAATTAATCATGATTGATATGTAGTCACGCTTTTAATAATTGAGTATAGGATAATGGCTGCACGTCTATATAATAGAATCCAAAATTAGATAATTAGAAAAGATTTTTTATAATTAATTCTAAATCATATAAGAATATTTAGAATATTAAAATTAAAATATTGAAACTTATTTATAATTTTAAATTCAATTATAATTACTTAATAGTATGTTTTATTTTATTCAAATTTAATTATTTAATTTTAAATATTAAAATTAAAATATTAAAACTAAATTTTTTATTATATATAAGAATAACATTTTTAAAATTAAATAATTAAGAAAGATAATAAATTCATTATTACATAATATACACATCACTAATAACTCTCACTCTCATAGTTAGTTGATAGCTTTGAATTTTTTTTTTTCAAAATTACATTAATTTAATAACCATAAAATATATAACAAAATATAATGGCAAATTAAAAAAAATATCCATAATAAATTATTTAATATTTAATTTTTTTTTTCTATTATATATGAGAATAACATTTTTAAAATTAAATAATTAAAAAAGATAATAAATTCATTATTACATAATATACACATCACTAATAACTCTCACTCTCATAGTGAGTTGATAGCTTTGATTTTTCTTTTTTTCAAAATTACATTAATTATTGATAAAATATGTAACACAATATAATGGCAAACTAAAAAAAGATGCTCATGATAAATTATTGAAAAACTAAAAAAGATGCTCATGATAAATTATTGAAAACATGGAAAACATAACCATAAAATATCTAACAAAATATGATTGTAAACTAAAAACATGGAAAACATGAAAGTTTAGATGTTTGAACATTATTTTTTGTGATGATGTTTGCTATTTAGAAATGTGAGAATGGTGTTCTCAAAGGGTGTAGGTACACACTAACCTATACACTAAGTTTTAAAAGGGAAAGTGATGGGATTTCTTTTGAGGTTGAGGTTTAAAAAATTAAATTAATATTATTATTTAAAATACAATTATGTAAAATATCCTTTAAAAAAATAATAATTAAAAATTTACAAAATTATGAATAATTTGCATGACTTTGAATAGGTTTTCCATGGTTCCATGGAATCTTTGCATTTTTCTAGAAGATGAAAGTGTGTTAGATATGGGAAAATTGACTCTTAGTTAATTGTAAGATGTTTCATCATTTATATTTTTAAAAATAATTCATAATAATATAAATGTAAGTAATATAAAAAATTTATTTAGTATTAATAATGAATCTTATGCAATAATTGTATTTAATTGTAAGATGTTTCATAATTAATATTTTTAAAAATAATTCATAATAATATAAATGTAAGTAATACAAAAAATTTATTTAGTATTAATAATGAACCTTATGCAATAATTGTAATTGAAATTTTTTATTATAAATTATAATATATTATTTATAAATTAGGGATTTATGATTTTAAAAATAATTATAGATGAGGGAAGATTAACACGTAACTTTGAATATTTTTAAATTGTAAGGTGATTTTATAAATTATAGGTCCATGATTTTTGGGAAAGTAATTTCTTTTTATTTGTTAGAGTCAAACTTTTCATGTGCAAGGTATAGATGTGTGCAAGGCATAGATGTGACCTTTCATATTAGTCAATTTGGTTGTTAAACATTTGGAATAAAGAGATTGAGAAGAAAATGAGTAAATCTTATGTTGTAAGGAGTTCTTTGAAATTCTAAGCATATATTGTAGAAGCATTGGTGTATTCCAATAATGAATTGAAATAATTTAATAGATTTAGTTAAAACAATTGCAATCAACTATAATCCAATTGTCACAGTTGCTACATTACTTTAATTGATATTATTTGCGCTATGTTGGAAGCCAGATGATATGTTACCTTATTATCTCTTAAATCAACCAACCTTGGGGCTCAATGGAAGGGATTCACATGTTTTAGCTTGCCATTCTACCCTGGGTCATGATGTAAGCGCTTCATAGGCTATAAACCTATAATGCTCATGAGATCGTTTCTAAAAAGATCAGGAATTTTGTGTAACAAGCTTGTGAGAATCAAATAGCTTGGAACTTAAAGTAAATTGGTGCTGACAAGCTTTGAACAAACTAACAAAATAAAATTTGCATGTGTTCTTTAAAGCTTGCATGGATATGTGATTTTGCACAACAATATGTTGATCTCAATGAAGTCGATGCATGATATTAAATTTACAACAATGATAATGACACTCCAAATATTTATTATGTAATATACATGAGGTATATTAGATCTATTATCATATTGTAATTAACAAATATCAAGTATCAATAGTCATAAGACAATTATTATGTAATTTATTTATTAATATGGAATAATGATAAATAATGCCCGTTGCCATGTACACGACTTATCATCCCCTATGTGTATTCATATGCAAGCCCATTATATCTCAAGTACATATCAATTAATAATGAACAATAATATTTGTCCCTTGAGGAATATATGGATTCATCCTTGGTATCACTCCAATTGGTATCAGAGGAATATTTCCACTGGTCTATGGTCAAGTACATTTTTCGGTTGTTCCACTAATATGTGATCAAGTTTATTGTTCCAATAGCATTAGGAGAGAGAGAGAGAGAGAGAGAGAGAGAGAGAGAGAGAGAGAGAGTTCTACAAATAACTTCAATGTTCGTGGCCCAAAATCTTTGATAGAAAAAAAAAGGTGTCCATGTTCTTTTAAAGTGCATGTCAAGAAGTATTAAGTCAAACAAAAATTTCATAGTTGGCATAAGTAAAGTGAATCGTCTCATACATGCAAGGGTCAAAGTGATTTTAGAGTGCACATCAATAAGTAAGTCAACATTTATGATATAGGTGTTTATTTTTGTATAGAGGAATAATGCATGTGTGTGTGGAGGAATAAGAAGGGAAATTAAATATCTCTTTACATGGAGGATAAGTTGTATAACTAGTCACGTAAAAGTAAATAATGTGAAAATATTGAAAGGTGGAAGTGTTAAAAATATATAAAATGTGGAAATTAAAGTTTATAAAAAAAATATTGTGGAAGGTTCTTATTAAAGAGTTATATGCCACCATATTAAAAAAGAAAAAGAAAAATAATTAGTTGTGCAACGGATTATTACACTAAAGTATATTCAAGTATATAGGGATATAATAAAAACCATTGAAGCACATTAATTGTGGGATTATCGTGTTTTATATATTCATTATTATGAAGAATACATAAGCTTCGTTATTGAGGATATATTTTGAAGGAAAAATAGATGAAATAAATTATAGAATTGAACAATATATAATATATATTAAGAGCAATGGTTCTCTAATCATAAAAGTGCCACACAAAATCCATGAAATTGCTTAACAAATTAATAAATTAGTGGATGAAGTAACGCAATATGAAGAGAGATAAAAAAATTACAACTTGCAGTTACTATTGAGAAATACTTTAATGGTTTAACACATAAAGATAATTCTTACCTAAAAAGTCATAAAAAAGAGTAGATCGCATGAATCAAGGAATTAAAAGACCAGAAGCAATACAATCAACACAAGTCCAAGATCTTGAAAATAAACTATCAAAAAAAGCATAAAGAAAATTTTCACCTAAGGAACCTTAATTTGAGATTGCTTGAACAAATCAAAAGGTTAAACGGAGAAAATCCGTGAGATCGGAAGAGCTTCTTACCTAAAAAGTCATAAAAAAGAGTAGATCGCATGAATCAAGGAATTAAAAGACCAGAAGCAATACAATCAACACAAGTCCAAGATCTTGAAAATAAACTATCAAAAAAAGCATAAAGAAAATTTTCACCTAAGGAACCTTAATTTGAGATTGCTTGAACAAATCAAAAGGTTAAACGGAGAAAATCCAAAGGAAGAAAAGTGTGTTTCAAATGTAAAATATCAAGCACTAATTCAACAAGATGTTGCAATTCAATGTGATTAAGAATCACAAGAAAAGTAGGATAACAAGAAAAAAATGATAAGATCCTATCAAATAAAGACAAGGAAATTGATCATTTGAAAAATAATAGTCAAATCTTGCTTACAAAAGTTAAAAAAAATAAAACATAAGGATATATCAATCCTTAAAGTAGACAAAGGGACATCCATGGATGTGAGTGGATCAAGAAAGTTTTTAGAAGTTGAAACTGCAGATAAAGTGACCTCAACATAAGAGATCATATCTAAAAATTAGAGTGTCATTACTAATGAAGTATTATCAATGAAAGAACATCCAAAAATTGAGTTCAAGAAACAATTTGATGACAAGTCAATATTCACAGATTTAATGATGGTTGAAGTTCCATTGATCACCACTAATAAAAAAATTAACACATCAGTGAATACAAAAATATATAATATCAACATGTTGACTTAAAAATATCATGAAGAGTTTAAACCAATGATTAAAAATTATCAACTTTTCAAGCTACCACAATGGCACCCTAATTATAGAAAATGTAGCACATAAGAATCTAGAATCTTATCATCAGAGAGTTCTAGAAAGAATTCACCTTGGATGGATTGATCCTTTCTCAATGCGACAATATTGTTCAAAGCTTCAAATATTATATCACCTCACGTGATCAATACTATCAAATAAGCGAGAGTAACAAGAAGATGTTTAATTCTATCGGAATAATTTTTCCTTACCCATACTTTCAGGACAAATCATTTCAAAGGGGGGAAGACTTGTAATATACCTAAGGTATGTTAGATCTATTATCATAATGTAATAAATAAATATCATGTAATAATAGTCAGGGGAAAATTATTATGTAGTGTATTCATTAATATGTAATACTGATAAATCATGTCTTTTTTGAGGGTCGTGACTTGTCACCCCCTACACATATTTATATGCACGCCCATTGTATCTCAAGAACATGTCAATTAATAATGAATAATAAGTATTTATCCTTTGAGGAATATATGGATTCATCCTTATTATAATGGATTCTTAGTTGAAGTGACCAAGAGGTTCATTCCACTTTTTATAGAAACACATACTTGACTATCAACAATATCAATCAAACAATATAGAAGAATGTATAATCCACTCTCTCAAAGATAGGTGGCCATCAAAGACTTCCATGGTGAGAATGGCCCCTACAACATATCTAGAAGCCATAGGGGTACCATAATTATTTAGATTATTCTTTTCCAACCATTAGATCATTAAACCAATCAAATCTAGGTTCCATGAAGTAGTCTATAATAGCCTTAACTACATGTGCAAGAACAAATTTGTTTGCATACTCTTCGAGTGATATATATATATATATATATATATATATATATATATATATATATATATATATGGGGTGAAAAATGTGATCAATAAATGACACATTATCTCTCAAGGTTGTCAACGATGCAAGATTTCTAGAAAGTTGTGGTGGTAGTGTTATCATATTTGAGTAGTGTTATAAGGCCTACTATAAAAATATTGTATTGACAAAAGTGCCACCTATTCATGAAAAAAGAAAGATTCTTTGTAATATGTCAAGTAGAATGAAATAATTATATTGTGGTGATATTGTCAACACCTTAGGACGATAATATCATCAGTTTCAGTGGTCGCAAGCCTACAAGTGATACTTAGCTCTCCCATCTGAAGAAAATAACTCGAACAAGGTTTGGAACTCAAGTATTGCATTGGATAGATGCATGTTGGAAGTGGTTGAGTTCAAAGAGTTGGTCCTCTAGTGTGCTAAAAATTTTGACACCAAAAGAGGAATTATTCAGATACAAGGGAAACCATCAATCTCTTTAGCACCTTCAGTGCTCAAGAGAATGTTGAGACTTCTTGACCCTACTCTGACACTCAAAAATATTGAAGCCGATCATTTATTAAATCTCACAACGCGGGAATGGAATGTTGGGCCCTTCATTTTTTATAACAAGATAAGGATGATAACTATGGTGGACAAATTCAAACAAGATGTGTGACAACCATAAGCTCAAAAATTGGTAGAAAATGAAAATACTAGAGGAAAACAGAAGAAATACCCGGGGCAGACAGAAGAGGTTTTGATTTAGTCAATCGACTTTGTCAAGGGCGCACAAGTATAAATAAAAGGTAAATGTAAAGGGAAAGGGTTGTTATTAATGTTGTTATTGTTGTTTTTGTAGCTATTGTTATGGTTCGGGTCGATGGTCCTTGTTGTTACTGATGGTTTTCATTGTTGTTAATGTCATTTCTAAGCACGTATCTCATCTTGAGTTTATAATGAATCCTGCAAGAGTATTATCCGAAGGGGTAAGAGTTGGATCTCACTAGGAAATACAATGTATTGAGGGTCGATGTATTTTGGGAGGTGATATGTTATATCTAAAGTGTATGAAGTATTTTTTACTGCCACGGTTAATATAATGATGTGAATTGGGGCCTAAAAATTTTATTTTATGTTTGTTTGTCTCTGATATGAATGGATATGTATTTCCACTATGTATATTCTTATACTTTTACATTTATTAACTTAATACTGTCACAACTTGATTTCAATGGTTAAGATATGGATTTGAATATTGTATAAATAGATATGGGGATGTATTCCCTATAACTCCCTAATCATACAAGTCTCGACTACGCTTCGGGTGAGACCTCCTTCCCTTTTGGAAGGTTGAAAATGCTAGCATTCCTAGACTACAACGAGTTATTTTTGTCGGTAACTATCGAGAACCCTGATCTTGATTTTGCACCAACAAATGGTTATGTTGTCAGGACCAAGCTTTAGAGGGATTTTTTAGAGGATGCCTCATTGGATACACAAGTATGATATTTAAAACTGGTGGTAATGGAAGTGTGATGTGCTCATAAGGTAGGAGGCTGAGCTGTGGCAAAAGAGTTTTAGGGTTTTAAATTACTTGAATATTTGTTTCAGTGGTTAGATTGGTTGCAAGAAGCCCAGGAGTATAGAAATCAAGCTAAGAAAACCCTTAAATGGAATTCTGAAAGCATAACATCTCTTCATCTCTTAGATCACCATATCTTGTGAGCTATATATTTTTAGGTGCAAAATAGTCTTGAAGGGTATATTATTTAATTTGTTGTAGAAAATTCCCAAGCCTTTTCAAAAGTAGAAGTTGTATTCAGAGAAGGAGTTAGACGAAGATTTTTATGGGAGATACCTTTGTAGATCAAGATTTTTTTGGTAGAAGAAGGAATGTTGCATGTTCCCTTAGTTGATATGGTAGCTTAAAAACTTACACTCGGGGGAGGGTGATTCCTAGTAGGGTTCATGAGTTAAGATAAGGATACATTTTCTTTGAGGCATGGGGATCCATCAAGAGAAGATTGCAAGATATGAATGGGATCAGAGGAGGGTTGGTATTGTTGAAAAATGGTGGTGGAATCGAATGAAGAGAACAATGAAGTGGACCGACTAGTTGCATAAATATATCAGATCAGACGATGGTGATAGAGAAAAGATAGGAGAGTTGCAGACATTGCAGAGATGAGGGAGACTGACCAATTAGTGGTTGAAAGAGATAAGTAGTGTGACAGGTGAATATTATAGAGGCAATAGAAAAGAGAAAGAGTTTTCAGAGGAGGCATATGAAAGACTAAGGTTAGATGGTACCACTGATGAAGAAGATTCATCCTGAACCTTAGAAGGAGTTGTGGAAGAATCAAAACCTGTAGCTCCAGAAGATACTAGTTTTCCCCAGGAATTAAATGTAACAATGCAGGAGAACGAAACCCCCCAGATCAAAGAAATATGCTCTGGAAGTAAATGAACCATCCTCGAATCACCTATTCTCCCAGTGTCATAAAAAAAATTGGTGATTTCTTTAGTACATCCTTCTACAACTTTTTTTTGTCCTAGTTCTTTGAGTTTTGCAAGTTTATTGAGTAGTAGTAGTGGAAGTGTGGTGAGTTCTACCTTCATGTCACAACCAGGATCTTGTGGGTTCATTCTAGTAGGGTATACAAGTCCATCAATGGAAAGACAAACTGAAGGATCCCTTACTTGATACCCTGCATTTTTGTGAAAGGGGGATGAGGATGTTGAGCAAGATTGATTTATGTGTGAAGAAATCTTAAGGTTGCGAGAGACTCCAGATGCGAATAAGTTGGTTGAGTATCAAACCACTATGAGAGGTTGAGCTCTCAAATGGTATATGAATAATATTGAACCAGGGATTCAAGTTCAAGACTTCACTTTGGCTCAAGTTAGACAGAGGATCAATGCAGAGTTCTAGTTACCACAGTCAGAGGAACAAGCACATTCAGAATTGCAGAAGATAAAGAAGAGATATGGTAAATCTATGTGGGAGTATAATCAGAGGTTCAAAGAAACAATAGGTAATATGGAAAACCCTATTCATGGAAATCATCAAAGGGAGTGGTTTATTCATGGATTACTACCTTTGACCCATATCCCTCTGACACAACAAAGATTATCCATTCTAGCAGAGGTGCTAGAGCAAGCCATGAACATTGAAGTTATGGCAGGATATCCAGGGAGTTTAAGAGTTATAATACCTCATGAATATGTAAGTCTTACACAACTACAGATATTTCTGCACTCACTAAACAAATTTAAGACTTTCCCCTCGCTAAGNCAGGACAACCTCAAGTTTAAGATATTTCTGCACTCACTAAACAAATTTAAGACTTTCCCCTCGCTAAGGCAGGACAACCTCAAGTTTAATGCACATAATGTTACACAGAAGGTCATCTGGTGACTCAGTGTCCGAGGTTGAGAGGAGTTGGGCCCTCTAGTGCTCCGATGGTGCCACCACATGCTGGACCATCAGGAGGAGTTGTTCAATTTGCAACCACAACACCATTGCATGGGTCGATACAATACCATGATTTTCCCAATAATCAAGGGGTCCAGGATAATAAATAATATGAAATATGTAGAAATCATGAGCACTCTCCATGAAGTGATTTTGGTGGTTCTACCACTCATAATACTAATCAATGTCATGCTCTATATGAACTTGAAGATATATTGTATTTATCTGCATTCAGAGTGAATGGAGGACCTCAAGGATTTGGAGTGGGTCATAGAGGTGGAAGCAAATGCATAAGGGGGGAAACTGGTAGAAGAGGGCCAGTTTGTTGTTATAACTCTGATGAACAAGGGAATATTGTGACAGATTGTTTGGTTCAAATAATACCCTGGTGTTCATAGTATAGAAACAATACTCATGCTACTAAAGAGTGCCCTGATCTGATAGCTAAGTTGGAAGATCATGTCAGGAAGAGAGGGGTCAATTTGATTAATCTTGAACCAAGAGATGTAGTTGAAGGAAGTGGGTCTATTATTAATATTATTACTAGAGTAGGAGCGAAGAATGGTGTTTATGAAAAGAGTCTGCATCGAATTAAGATTCAAAAGGCTATACCAAATAATGTCAAGTATGATCTTACGCAGCAGAAGGAATTTTCCAAAAATGAAGCAGAGATGTTCAGACATATGCATGTCCCATCAACACCTGAAATCACATAAACAAGTTCCAAGTTGACCCCACATAAACCAAGGATATCCAGAGAGCCATTTGTTCAGTTAGAGTCTTCATGTAAGTCATAAAAAGACGTTGCTCTTTGGTTTCAATTATTTTCTGATATCTTAGATGATGAGAAACTCACTGAGAATTTGCAAAATACCATTAAAATGGCCTTGGGAGATAAGGGAAATCTAGGAGAGCTCATTGTTTCTAAACTTCCAGAAATAAAATCAAGTAGTGTACAAAGAAGAAAGAGGAGAACTGGAAGGGAATTTAGATTAAATGCTTAGTTGGATGACTATGAAATCAAGGATGTTATGTTGAACTTGGGCTCTGATGTTAACTTCCTGCCTAAGAAGACTTTGGAGGTAATGGGGAAACCCAAGCTAGTCTATTCTCCTATTCAACTGAGGATGAAAAATTAGTACTGTATTTTTCCAGTAGGAAGGTTGTAGAATGTAGAGGTAGATGGAAAATAGTTGATTTTGAAGTTATTGAAACAATGGGAGAAAAGGATCCATATCATGCCCTGTTAGGAATCAATTAGGGTTATGATAATTATGATATCATTAATCTTAAAAAGGATACTATGACTTTTGAATTTTATGGTATGAAAGTCACTCAACCATTAGATCCATAGCAGGGTCCAAGATATATTGAACCTGCTGATGATATTATGGAGCCAAATGTCCTTGATCAGTTGTATCATATGACTGCAGAAAAGAGGGATGATTATATGAATTCCATCATAGATGTCTTAGTGAGTTGGTGGATTTTTCAGCCTGTGGATGAGTATTATAAAGCAACTTTTAATAACTGGCAACAAGGACGATATGCAAAATTTTCCAGGCGTTGCACAACTATCCCTCAATAAGATGGATTAGGAATGAAATATATGATTTTCCAACATATGATGGGACTACATATATGCACAATTTTCTCATTGATATGGAGGATAAGGTTATAGAAGAACAAATAATTTTAGCTCTTGACATAACCTTGAGATCTTCTCTTGCTAGATGGTAGACCAATCATAAGGGAAATTTTTCTTCTTGGAATGATGTTAAGCTTGCCATTCAATACCACTTCCTCCCTCCATCACAAGTCAACCAGTCAAGTGAATATCATAATATGAAGAGTCAATTATTAACTTTGGAAACATATGATGGGTTCTTTGTTTCCAGATGATCATATTGAGTATTTTCTTAGGATGTGGGAAGTTGTGCAACTACCTTATAATTTTTGGGTGCATCATTTCTTCCATTCTCTAGAGACAATCTTGAAAGCCCGATATGTACATGAGGAGACCAAGAAGTAGAATGCATGTTGGAAGGTACTACAAACTCAGTTTTGTCAGGATTTTTCCTTTTATGGTAAGTCTTCAGAGATCATAGTTATATTCCAAAACATTAAGAAAATGTTTTTTGATAATGAAATAAAGCCAAAATATTCCCCTATTGTATTTCCTAAGAATAAATACCTTCTTTATTTTAGTTTTATCCTTCACCTACAAGGATACATGTTGGATGTATGGGTTGACCGAGATCTACCTTAGTTCTCCAACAAAACCCTATTCACCATAAACCCTTTTGGTAAACCAAAAAGCCACACCGCGCACAGAGTGCATAGCGCGGTCTCACTTGATATGGCTTATGGTGACTATAGGACACATATGTTTGCAATCATGGAAGGTATTGAGTATATTCCTTTTTCTTCTACTTCTACTTTAACATGCATTCTACCATAACATTCATCAGATCCATAATTTTATCCATTCAATAACATTCATTCTGCATTATTACTCTAATGCGCACTGTAAATAAACTCTAACAGATGCATTCATTCATCATAAATCATATAAAATCAACACAACAGACATAAAGACACCATTTTTACAGTGGTTCACCCCCTTGGGATACGCCCATAAATATCTTCTTCTTTATTCATTCTTCATCGAAATAGGTTCTGCGTTGCATGCATTACATCATAAGGTATGAATGGTGAGGTTGACCAGCGTCGCACCAAGCTCCACATATTGTGACTTAACCCTCAGTTATACCCCATAAGTCTCCATTAGCTCCTCATCTATACAACCAAAATTGAACATATCAAAGACTCAAGACTTAAAAGGGTTCTCTAAAATAGGCTCTTCCCATATGAGTTCTAAGATCCCTCCTACCTACCTCATACATCATATTTCTACTACAAAATGGGTAAAATCCCTTACATTATGACTCAAAAACCCTAATTATAAGTGGACTCCACTTTCCAACTTCCCAACTATCTTCCGCATGGTTAGTCTTCGATCCAACCCTTTATTTCTTGGACTTTGTGCTGATCTTCCTTCTTTCCCAGTGCGTTGCTTCCTTTTCTCTTCTATCGCGATGATTTCCCTTTTTTTTTTGCATGCACTACTCCCTTGGTCCATTCCTTAGCTCTTATCCTTGTTTGTTTCACTTAACCCCAAAATTTTCTACTCCAACAGACCCCCAACATTAACCTATGGCTCGTCTTGATCCACTCAGGTCGTTTGGATGGCTCGTCTTGATCCACTCAGGTCGTTTGTGCCTCCTGCACTGATTTCTCCAATTCTTGGAATTTCTTTGCTAGTTCATATCCTTTTGTTTTAATCTACGCATTATTTTCCATGAGGGTCTCCATGACCTGTGCTCTGATGTGCTCCTTCAGCACTTGTATGATTTTTGAGTGCACCTATTCCATTCTAGCTTTCTTTGTTTTTAGCTCTGTTATCATCTTTTATGCTTTCTCTTACAGGGGCTCCAACTAAGCTTGTCTAGTCTACCTTTCCTCCTGGATTGTCTTCACTTCTGCTTGGAGGTTTTTCATCTCATGTGCGGCCCTCAGTCTCTCTTATATAAGCATTGTCTATTGCCTTTTCTTTAGATCCTAGACTACGACATTCAACTTTTCTTCTCTCTGATCCAATTGATGGATCCTTTCATCTTCTACCAGGCTTGTCCATATTTGCATTATCCTTTCATAGAGCTCTATTATTTCCTTTAATTCCAGTGCTAGAAGACCTTCTTTTTCTATTGCCTATTTTTCCATTTATGATCTGAATTCTAGAGGTGTGGTTGGTGCTATATTTTCAACCAACTCTACTATCTCATGTTGGTATCCCTCCATCGTCTGCGCTATCCTCATTAGCCTTTCTTTTGTGCTAAGTTTTGTTTCTAGTGTGTTGTCCAGAATTGTTTGGAAGACTTCTTCAAGTCTTTGCTCCAATTTTTATGTGTGTTTATTTTCTTCCTCATTTTCTATATGCACTTATGTAAGAACTATCTCTAGCACCTCCTTGGCTTCCTTGGTTGTTGCTAAGTTTGTTACATCCATCCTGGCTATCGATTGAAATTTTTGTGTAAAACTAAACTGTAACTATAGAGCGCTTTTGTTGGTATCTTAGCAAATACTGATTCCATCTATTCTATGTCCTTGACTTTCTTTTTCTCCAAGTACTCGTCTATTCACATCATGTCTTTAGTGAGGCTAAATCTTTCGCTTTCCAATGTTGTTATCTGCACTATCTCCACCTCACTATGTGTTGGAAGGTATTGTTCTTGAGTTGTTTGTTGTTGTGTTTCCCCTTGGTGTTGCACCTTAGTAAATAGTATATTCTTTAATACTTGTTTAACCTCTATCAGATATTTCATGATCTTTTCTCTTTTTTTTTCTGCATCTTCCTAGGATTCCATGTTGTGGTCCTGTACTTTTTATGCAACTAGTTTCACATCATCCTCTGTTATTGTAAATGTTGGGGATTCCTTGTGCACCTTAATTTTATTGTGTGTTACACCTGACTGTACAATCATTCTCTTCGGTGGAATTCATTGTGTTGTCTCTATTGTGAATGGGGTATCTGGTATGTCTCCTCCTGCTTGTCCCTCCTGCACATGGATGTTATCCTTCCTCTATGTCATCCCATTAGCAACATCTACATGGTCCTTCTTCTGTGTGATAGGCTTGGGGATAATATTTTTTTTTTTGTGCTTCCCCCTTTCTGCTTCTTGTTATGTATTGTTCTTATTTTATTTCCCATTGGGGTACTCTTCATTTGTGATGAGCCTGCTTCTGTTGGTTGATTGTATTTTGTTGGCTACTTGTCTCTTGTTGGCTGTACTGGAACCTTCCATTCTTCCTTCCAATCCTTTATTTCCCATTTCACTTCCTCTCATTTGACGCAGTATCTCATCTACAACCACTCCTTCGCTAGATCACTTTTTTCCCGGATCCACATATTTTTTCTTGAGGCTTTGAAGTTGGCTATGTTTTTGTAATACTCCACCACCTTTGGTGGGATCCTCCAGGTTTCTACCACCATTTCCTGAATTTCTTCAAGATATGTCACAAAGATGATAGAATTTTTCTTTCTTTCCCTTGTGACAATTGTGTGCCATAGTGGTTCATATTGTGTTGTGCGACACTTTCCAGTTCTCTAACAGAACATGTTGTATTTAGGATGTTTCCATCCCACTAATGCAATCAATATGATGATCCGGGAGTAATGAAACTTTGTTCCCAAGTCCTGGGCATCCTTGCAACATCAATAAATGAGTTTAGCAACTATAAGCACCAACTCAATACAGTTCCCTTTGTGGACTGTGTGGCTACTACTATTACCCCTGCTGACACTTCTTCTTTGTGACACTTCCTAAGTAATTTTGTAACAAAACCAACCCCTAAATACTCTTTTAAGGGGTGGGATGTCAGAATTTTATTTTTCCTAAATATCTCAAATCCTAATTCTGGGATCTTCATTGGCTACTACTCGCCACGAGATTTCTAATGCTCACCACCACACTAAAATCTAAGTTCTAGTTTGAAATTTATTTCATCCTGAATCTCTTCGAACGTTATTAGTCAAGGGCCACATAGCATCCAACTCATACATATCATCCAAAATTCCCTGATGCCTCGGAACTCCCAACGCTCTTGTATCTATGGTGGAGATCCATCCCCCATTAAATATGATGATGGATATTCATCCTGGTTAAGGAACATGCTTAAGTATAATTCGACATTCTACGTTGAACGTCAGTGTTCGACATTTGATGTTCTACGTTGAACGTCGATGTTCGACGTTCGGTGTTCTACGTTGAAGGTCAGTGTTTGGCATTCGATGTTCGACATTTGGCATTCTACGTTGACCCTCGACATTTGACATTCAACGCTCTACATTGAATGTCGTTGTTCTATAGCTGACATTCTACGTTAAACATCGGTGTTCTACGTTTGATGTTCTACGTTGAACATTCCTCTATGATACTACACCCCAAATATTCCAAAATCCTGAAGTCCTAGGCTCCCTGAGTCTCGATTGCATCACCAACCATGTTGGTCAGGAGGGCATGAACCAGAGGCTGACACGTTGCAAGGGCCAGGCGTAACACATGTCCTCATTAGAGGGTGATGCATGTCATGCGCTAATAGGCATAAGGGGTCTACAAAACGTCCATATCCTGGTGACACATGTCACCTTAGTTGTGGGTCCACGTCACCTTGGATGGATTCAGTGAACCACGTCGACCCCAGACAAATAGTATTCTAAAGTTCTTTAGATCTCACGATTAATATATATCCACGTAGATCCATATATCCACAACGCTCATTGCTTTGCAACTCTGGGCTTCAAAGCTTATCAACTCACCACATCTTGATTCCTTTGTGGTGTTAAGTCTCCAGACTATATGATCTAGTGCCATGTGTCCTCTACCTATCAACGATTGAGATTTACTTTGTCGTTCGTAACTTCAGGAGTCTTCACACTTGGAAGAATCTTGGCCAAGTTCCTCTGGAGTACCAAGTCTCTGAACTATCGGATCTCCTGCCACCTAGCCTCTCATCCAATGGCTTTGGTCTAATGACCGACATTTGATATGGGACAAGAGGGGGCCACGTGTCGCTCGACGATGCATCCCAGTTGGTTGGGATGTTTGAGAGGGATCTCGAAGGATCTGAGGATTGACGGTCCACGCCACTTCATAAATTCGACATTCGAGAGTTTGGAGTGCAGCTTCCAGCTTCCTCCCAGAGCTCCGAATTATGAACCATGCCCGATCTATCGCCATGTGCACCTAGCGTTCATGGCCAATATTTACGCTAGCTTGTAGAGCTTCGAGGAAACTCACACGTCCCTATGTATACACTTTGGTACCTCCAAATACCCAAAATTATGGATAGTCGATGATCTATGGACACATGTCCCTCTATTCTCAATGGTCCATACTAACTTCAAGACTCTGGAATTTGGAGTTTCGGCATTATACCACCCCTATTATCCCGAAGTGGAACTTCATCAAAGTAATTAGTGCTACACCTTCCCTAAGTATGATCTAACAGCTGAGAGAGATCCCCACTGGATTCCCAGATCCATGGCCCTCATCAATTTGTGACTCCCACATTCGACTGTTTTCGAGGATTGTGAAGTCATAAGTCTCAAAGTCCCGAAGCCAAAGTAGCTTCACTTCTTTCGGGCTTAGAAAGGGGTTTCCAACCCTGGGTCATATGGGATCATATCGAGGTTCATAGGCTACAATCATATTTTAGCTGAGACTTGATTAAGTCCATGGGTATGATCCCTCGGTCACACAAGTGAAAGGCCTAAAGGAATCACCCTTCTTCCATGGAGTTGAACTTGACATTCCTGCTAAGTTAGACTCAAAAGGTTGGAAGGACTTAGACGTTTTAGTTAATCCTACCTCGACTCACCTGCGAAATCACATCCCATAACTCTCTAGCGTCTAGACTGAGGTAAATCAAAGGCCATGTAAATATAGCGGTTTACAGAAGCAAATGAGCATTTCTAATAACTATTCAAACACTGTAAAATTTAACCATAAACAAAGACATTCAATCACTACATCCATTGTATTACACAAAGTATGAAAATACTTATCAGAACTGGAAAACGTGAAGCGACTGCTAAAAGGGGTTCCTGTTTCCATCGAACCATAGGCACAGCCACTCCTGACAGATTTACTGTTGGCCACCCCCAAGCTAGACCATGATGATATGAGAGAGATTCTTTCTCCTTTCCCAATGACATTCAGGGACGAAGGTTACTCTCCCCCTCCCATGGGAACATGGAAACCGATTTTTCTCTATACCAAGAAAGGAGGTCTGCACGAGTGCTTCCACAATCACTCATCAACCATGTTTATCATCTTGTAAAGAGACCCATGCCCATGGATTCTTACAACCAAAATGAGCTTTCTCTTCAGTTTTCCTCTCAACTCCATATTCAAACAATGCTCTCTTCTCTTCTGGAGCTTGTTTTCTCCATTTTGTTTCCTTGCAGATCCGCCTCTGTCCCCCGAATTACTTCCTTTCTTGACATCCTCGGCAATTTTTTGTGGTTCTGAATCCCCAACTTGTGGTTAGGCATGGAAGCCTTACATATGGGTACCATGCCCCATATCCTCATTAACTCTTGAGGAGGGCCTTCCAACAACCAACCTGATGGGTAATTCATTTCTGGGTCAGAGGACTATTGAGAAATTACACCTAGTAGGTATTGGTTTGGTGAGGGTCATCTC
>CBVK0101923006.1:0-14015 GCA_900067695.1 Picea abies
TATCAATTATGTGTCCAATTGCATGTTGTGTATTTGTACATGTCTTTATAATTATGAGTATTGTTTGTGTATGTTGTATGTATAGGCTTACTATTATTTTCACATGATTCTATGTATTAAAAGAATGTATTTGTCTGTATTAAATTTGTATAAATATATACAGTAGAAATGAAGAATTTTTACGTGGCATAGCCCAATGGCCTAAAGATGGGGATGCTACAATTTGGTTTTAGAGCTTAGTAAGAGTGTGTTATGGAGTAGCATGGCCTAGCTTGGAAGGCTGGGGAAGTTACAACAACTCCCCAAATTCTCCATCTCCAATTGGAAGGAGGCTCCAACCCCCTATTTTATAGGATCCAACCTGAAGGAAGCAACGACTCAGATTCTCCATCTCCAACCCCCTAGTTTTATGAGCACCAACTCAAAGGAAGTTGCAACTCCCTGTAAGCACCAACGTGTTATCTTAAGACACCAATATTTTTGTGCACCACCCAAACTCCTAAAAATATAAATAAGAGACTTAACCTATCACTATTATTATCACTAATATTGATACATCATCATCATCAAACTAGACTCAACCTGTCATTGTTACTTTCATTGATATTGATACATCGTCATCATCAAACCAGACTCAACATGTCATTGTTACTGTCACTGATACCTATACATCATCATCATCATCATCAAAACCAGATCCACTCAAAATCAGACATCAACATCATCAAAATGGGTCCACATGGGTCCACATATAAACCCCAACATCACTTCTTAAATCTACATACAAAGTTGCTTAGAACTGTACCTCAAATCTACAAACTTGTAAGATTCACTACAAGCTCAAATTTCCATTTTTTATTTTGAAACTTGAACCGTAGATATTAGGATTTTTTCTCCTTATGATGCAACAATTGTAATTCAATTTGGACCTACATGATGCAACAATTGTAATTCAATTTGGACCTACCAAGCTTCATATATAATTATTTTATCTCTAACATGTGTTTGGGACTAGTTTTTGGATTAGTCACAAACCCTAACTTTCAACAAGTATAACTCCATACTTGTAATGAATCAAGGTATGAAACTTGTACCCAATATTCTTTGATATCTTATCTAAAATTACTCCAAGTTTTCCTTCGTGAATCGTCCCTGAAAAATATTTATAGGAAAGTGGCAGACCTTCCTGAATTCTGGCCTATTATGGAGAGCGAACGTGCCACACCCTTAATATTTTATATCTAATTATAAAACTCACACAAAAAATGCTATGGACTGTACTCTTTCTAATGCAATTGTTCTCATAGAATTTGGATTGTCGATGAAGAAGTTATGATTGTTTTACCCGAAACACATCTTTGAGACTAGTTACAGGACTAGTAAAAAACCTTGTCTTCCACAGAGTGTATCTCCAAAATTAAAATGACCCAGAAGTTAATATTTGTACCACAGGTACCTTGATATGTATTCTCAACAAAATCCAATTTTTTCTATTTGAATCATTCTAGAAAAAAATTTATAGTGAAAATAGTAAGATGACCTTTAAAAAACATACCTTAGAACACCTCATCATAAGACTTCATCCTCCCTTGGAATTTCTCCCTTCTTCACTTCATCTTCCCTATTAAATTCACTACTAATATTGTGCTAAGATATAGCAATATTGAATGATGAAAGTGAGAGGTTCTTAATGTGTATTTATACTCTTTCAAGCACCTTTTTTACTTAACCTTGAGCCAAGTTGTAACTTCTTGTTTGCAACAACTTTTAATCCTTAACTTGACTTTAGGGACAAATTATAACTTATTGACCTTAGATCCGAGGCTTCTTGACCATACTTCATGGATTCATCTTTAAGAGGGAATAACTCCCCAACTGTGAGGAACCATGTGGTGTGCCACCTATTTTTGGAGACAACTTGACGAGGATGAGGAACCATGTGGTGTGCCACCTATTTTTGGAGACAACTTGACGAGGACTATCAATCAATGGATGTTTTGCATACATTTGCAATGTACTTCATACTCTTTTTCTTCAATCAACTTCGAGCTTCATGACCACACCTATGGGGATTCTTAACCACTTAACCATATTTCTAGGGACTCTTGTAGACTTCTTCAAAGTGTCTTTATGTGAGAAACATGCTTAAAGATACACCATAAGGGAACCACTTTGGATATTTCTTTAAATACACCCATCACTTATAGAAGCTTCCAAAATTGCTTCAGGGCTTCTTCTAGGGTTGAAATCAATGACAACCAATTTTCCAACAAACTCCTCCTTTAGCATTGATGGAAACACTCATGCTCCCCCTCTAACCATTTCTCCCCTTGTCTTCATGCTTCTGAGTTTTCTCTCCCCCTTTGACATCAATGACAAAGGGTAACTTCCCCTAATAGTATATCGGATTTTGACAATCCCATTCCCCCTTTATTCTTTTCAATATGTCATGTAGATCAATGTGGGCCTTCATGTATACACTTCCTTTCCTATCTTCTGGGGATTCTTTCCCATTGGTACTTATTTTTACTATAATCCACTGAAGTATATTAAAATCATTCATGTCAAGGTTCCTTCATCACTTGACTTCAATTCTTCATGGCGTGTCATGTCTTTACTGAGTTGACATCAATGGCATAATCATTCAACAATCTCCCCTTGACAGTATAAATCCTCCTAATAGTTTATCTCCCTCTATCTTGTTGTGCCTCTCACAACTTGTCTCCCTATGACTAGCGGGTTTCACCTGTCAATATGATTCTTTTCTTAGTCATATGCTTTACTGAACATTCCTCTTGATGACAATGTCAATGATTATTTCTGCAATTCCTCTTGAGCTCATTCTTTCATCCAATATCATGTATCTTCTCTAGTTCATGTCAAGTATTGTCTTCTAGACCTACCAAATATCTCAGGAATTCATCTCTATACATATGTCACAAAATTATCCATGACTCTGCTACTCAACTACACATAATCCTGATCCATCTGTCACTTTACTATTCTGAAAACTTATCCAAATCTGCTACAACTGGTCCGCTTCTCAAGTTGAATCAAATATGTCCACTATTGTGGTATATCTTCAAATCAAACTCTATATGTTTGCAACAAGTACACATTCTCAAATATGTAATGAATATATCCCTTCTTGAATACATGCTTGAAATCCTCATACTTGCATGTGGATGTGTTCTAAAAATTGTTCCTTAATCAACCAATATGTCATGATACATTCTTCATTTATGTCATCAAACCATTATGAATCTTCCTTCCCAAAATATGCAACACTTCAAACTGTATGAAAGATAGTTCTCTAATATATAATAGTTGTTGCTTAGAATTTTCCATGTCAAATATTGTCTTCTCGACCTGTCCAATATCTCATGAATTCATCTATGTTCATATGTCACAAAATTTTCCATGACTTTGCTCCTCAACTACACACAATGTTGACCCATCTGTCACTTTAATATTTTGAATATTTCCTCAAATCTGTTGCAACTGATCTGCTTCTCAAGTTCAATCAAATATGTCCACTAGTCTTCTCTATCTTCAAATCAAATTCTACATGTCTACAACAAGTACACATTCTTGAATCTGTAATGAATATATCCCTTCTTGAATACATGTTTGAAATCCTCTATATGATCAGTAATCCCTTACTCAAAAGTGTGCCAATGATATTCCTCATAACTGTCAGCTGACCTCTTCATACCTACATGGGGATGTGTTCTAAAAATTTCTCCTTAATCAACCAATCTGGCATGATACATTCTGCATTTCTACCATCAAACCATTCTAAATATGCCTTCCCAAAATCTCCAGCACTTCAAACTTTTTGAAAGATAGATCTCTAATCTATAATAGTTGTTTCTTAGACTCCCCCTCTTCAAAATTCAGATTACTGGGAGTCTTCGAGACAAATTACTTAGAACAATTCATAGGTCTTCTCTGTTTTAGGATCATTATTCTAAATTTTGACATCTTTCTCTCTGCCTGTAGATTTTCCATGTAACTATGTAATTCCTGTGAGTATGATCTCTGAGAGTTCTTCATTCACTAGTTCTTCTTATTTTTTCTTTCTTCTCCAAACCTTTGTGTATCTGATATCAATATTTTCTTTCATGGAAGACATTATCATGCTTCTACAATTATGAGCTATGTGTCCATAGTTGTGACATTTGTAACATTCAATATTTTAGGGAGCCAAATAAACATCTCTTGCTTGAACATTTCTTCCATACACTTTGCAATCTACAACTTTATGTCCAAAGTTATTACAAATAAAACAATAACTAGGAAATAAAGTTTGATACCTTGGAGTGAATGATCTTCTTTGTAATGTAGTCCTTCTGAATTCATGCCTTTATTGATCATGGTATTCTCTTATGTTGTTTCCTTCAAAATGATTGAAGATTCTTTGATTCCTAGGGCTAGAAGGTCTTCTAGGAGATACACCTCTTCTACATTCATTCCTCTTTGACTCTTGTTGATTATGATCCCTTCCTTTGAGAATGTCTACATAATTCTTAGTATTTTCTTCATTATTCTTTTCCGGCAACCTGGAACACTTCTCTTCAACTTTCTTCTTCAATTATTCTTTCTTGTTGACTAAATTTCGCTTCAAGATTGTTTAAGTCCTCAAATCTTTTGTTAAGATGACTTGTCAAAATTTCTTCTCTCTTCTCTGTTTCCTTTCTTAGTGATACTATTTCATCTTCCAAACATGGATTTTCTTCCAACTGATTTCTTAATATTTCTTCAATCACTTTGGCTTCTTCCAGTTGAACCTTTAGCTTGATCAATTATTCATGGAGGGACTTGTTTTTCTTCATTTCCCCATTTACTCACTTAAGGCATTGATTAGTTCTTGTTCAAGATCTACTTCTCCTTATTCATAATCTTATTTGTCATTTTCAATTTATCTTCTCTGTCTTTCTAGAGCACACAAGTATTCACCTTCATGATCTTCCATACCATTTTCAATTTCTTCATTTGGATATGTCTGACATGATGAGTTTCTTTCTTCTCGTTCTATCTCAACATCTTATTTATCTCTATCACCATGCATTGGTTCTGTGATAAGAGGATATTCCTTAGAGTAGATATTATGTAACTTATCCCAATTTTCTTTGGTTGATGAGCATTGTCCCACTTTGAATTTTACTGAATCACGTAGTCCATCCAGGATGGAATCCATTTGTATTTTTTTGTTCCTTTTTAATTCCTTCTTGATTGCAGTCTTCAAAGGTTTCTTTGAAGTAGTGTATCCTGTAATAACTGATTACCAAACATCATATGCTCGTGCCTCTAAAAATAGTTTCATTGTTGGACTCCATATCTCATAATTATGACCATCAAACATTGGCATTCCATTATCTTTGGAATCCATGATCTAACTTCTAGTGTTGAGACTGATTCTGAAGGAACTACTCTGATTCCAATTGTTGGAATATTCACTAATACTGAGAGGCGGGGTGAATCACTATTGAACACTTTTTTCCATTTTTAATCACAACATGTAAACATTAACTTATCAATAATGTATAATTTATGATTACATTCAAGATATCATAAACATATAACCAAAGATACACAGTACACAAATTTTACATGGAAACCCAAACGGGAGAAAACCACATAACATTTTTCAATATATATCTTGAAGATTACATTCACTAGAAGCACCAACTTCCAAAAACAATATATATCTTGAAGATTACATTCACTAGAAGCACCAACTTCCAAAAATATTTAGCACCAAATGGAATGAGGCACCAACCCCCTATGTATAGGCTCCAACCTAAAGGAAGATACAACTCCCATAATTCTCCAACTAGAAGGAGACTCCAAACCCCTAGTTTACAAGCTCCAACTTGAAGCAAGCAAAGAATCCCTAGATTCTCCAACTCCAACTGGAAGGAGGCTCCAATCCCCTAGTTTTATGAGCACCAACTCAAAGGAAGTTTCAACTTCCTACAAGCACCAACCTGCTATTTAAAGACACCAATATTCTCGTGCACCACCCAACGTCCTAGAAATATAAATAAGAGACTTAACATGTCATTGTTACTATTACTGATACAAATACATCATCATCATCAAACCAAACTCAACCTATCACTATTACTATCATTGATACTGATACATCATCATCATCAAACCAAATTCAACATGTCATTGTTATTGTCACTGATATTGATACATCATCATCATCAAAACATGTCATTGTTATTGTCACTGATATTGATACATCATCATCATCAAAACCAGATCCACCACAACTTATACATCAACATCATCAAATTGGGTCCACAAATAAATCGTAGGTCCACATGGGTCTACATATAATGCGCAAGATCACTTCTTAAATATGCATACAAGGATGCTCAGAACTATACCTCAAATATGAAAACTTGTAAGATTCACTACAAGCTCAATTTTTCATTTTTTATTCCGAAACTTGGAACTAGGATATTAGGATATGTTCTCCTTTTGATGCAACAAATGGAATTCAATTTGTACCTACCAAGATTTAGATATAACTATTTTATCTCGAACACATGTTTGGAACAAGTTTATGGATTAGTCACAAACCCTAACTTTCAACAAGTATAAATTTGTACATGTAATGCATCAAGGTCTGAAACTTGTACCCAATACGCTTTGATATCTTTGTTGAAATTACTCTAATTTTTCTCCTTGAATCGTCCCTGAAAAAGAGATATAGTGAAAAAGGAATGCCATTCTAAATTGTAGCATATTTTGGATAGCAAACTTGTACAACATTCCACGTGCTTAATATTTGATATTTGATTCTAAAACTCACATAAAAAATACTATGGACTGTACTCTTTCCAATGAAATTTGTCTCACAGAATTTTTATCCTCTATGAAATAGTTATGATTATTTTACACGTAATAGTTGTTTGAGACTAGTTATAGGACTAGTCAAAAACCCTATCTTCCATGGAGTGTATCTCCAAAATTGCAATGAAACAAAAGATGAAATTTGTGCGAAAGGTACCTTGATATGTCTTCTCAATAGCCTCCAGGTTTATCTATCTGAATCATTTTAGAAAAACATTTATAGTGAAAATTGTAAGATGACCTTTAAAAAACATACCTTAGAACACCTCATCACAAGACTTCATCTTCCCTTGTAATTTATCCCTTCTTCACTTCATCCTCCCTCTGAAATTTGTTGTCAATATTGTGCTAAGAGATCACAAGATTGAATGATGAAAATGAGAGGTTCTTAATGTGTATTTATACCCTTCCAAACACCTTATTTACTAGACCTTGAGCCGACTTGTAACTTATTGTTTGCAACAATTTTTTCTCCTTTACTTGACTTTAGGGCCAACTTATAACTTCTTGACCTTAGATTCATGGATTCTTGACCATACTTTGGTGTTTCATATTTAAGAGGGATTAACTCCTCAACCATGAGGAACCACATGGTGTTCCACCTACCATTGGAGATAGTTTGATGAGGACTATCAATCAATGGATGTTTTGCATGAATTTGCAATGTTATTGATACTCTTTTTCCTCAATCAACTTTGGGCTTCATGACCACACCTCTAGGGAATCTTAACCACTTAACCATATTTCTAGGGCTTCTTGTAGAGTTCATAAAAGCTTCTTCCCATGAGGGCCATGCTTAAAGCTACGCCATAAGGGGACCACTTTGGAGATTTCTTCAAATACACCCATCACTTCTAGAAGCTTCCAAACACTTTGGAGATTTCTTCAAATACACCCATCACTTCTAGAAGCTTCCAAAGTTGCTTCTAGGCTTCTTCTAGTGTTGACATCAATGACAACCAATTTTCCAACATAGTTTACATGCACATTTTTATCTCTAACAAAAGCTAGCCCTGAGGGATTCTCAATATTAACAGTTTCAATGATAGTACATCAAAGATCCAAAGAATGACTTCTCAATTTTAGTTGGCATTGTCTTCCCAAAATAGTTCATAAATGTACAATGTTTGAAGAGCAGAAAATCCCTTTCTTTAGATATAATTCTATTATTTATTGAAGTCCAATGTGACTCTTCTCCTTCCGCCACCTCTCGTGACTTTTCATTTACCAATTTTTTCCCTTATCCTCTATGTGGAGATGAGAGGACAAGATGGAAGTTACATTTCAAATTTGTCTCCTAGTGTTGGTGGGACCTCATAGATTTCGGGCATAGTGTACCCCACACACCACGAAGACCGGTCTGTACATGGGACCATATTCGTTATCCAAGTTGGACAGTCGATCATCATGGGGTTCAGATATTTTCTTCATCCATTTGCATTGTATTTTCTTTGTTGTTCCTCTATCACTATGGTGGTTGTTTTTACTGATTTTTTGTCATCCTTTGCTATAAATCACATCGCAGGGATATTGAGTACGACTTCCTCTCGACATTGGTACCTAGCACCATATCAACATGCTACAAATATGTGACCTTAGATTAACCTTGAAATAAACTATTAGACATAAGCATTTGAAACCATAGAACTAAAACATTAACTAAATGAGAGTTCATATAAACTTCCCTTAACTGGATCGGTGGTTCCTCTGCTCATGGTTGAGGTGTTGTGTTGTTCAGAGTTGTTGGCGAGATGCTAAATATGACTCTTGAAAAATGTAGAAATATGGTGAGGAATTTCTTAGATCACATAATTGTGAAGTTATATATCTCGGAAAGATCTTTCCAATGATATAAAGAAAGCGATATTTCCAATAATACAAAGAATGTTCGAAACATACGTTCAAGTCAAAATTTATGGCCAAAATACAAATGCCACTTTGGTAGGGTTTTATACTTGTTTTAGATGACATTTCTTCTTTTGTTTTCCAAATCGCCAAAAACTAGTATCTTTCCTATGTTTTCCCTTGTTGTATGCCTATATCCTTTGAGGGAACAATGACAAGTCGAGATGCTCGACCTCTCGCTTTGCTAGAAAATGTATTTGCATTCAAACTTGGGCCAAAAATAGGGTTTCTCCTAAGGCCACTTCTGTTTGAAATACTCACATCACCAAACCCAATATCAAATCTGGTTGACCCTATTGATGATAATCAAGCCTCTCCTTTCTAAGGCCACTTCTGTTTGAAATACTCACATCACCAAACCCAATATCAAATCTGGTTGACCCTATTGATGATAATCAAGCCTCTCCTTTATGATTCATTTTCTTCAATTTCAATATTATCAACTTTACTTCCTTTCTGCTTCATAACATCTTCTATCTCACCTATCTTGATTTTCATTATTGGTTTGTGAAATCTTCCTTGGTGACTCTTCATCTTACAATAGTGTCTAATTTCATAACAGTCACATTCTCATTATGCTCAAGTGTGATATCGAGTGCAAAGATTATCTCAAATTCCATTCTAGAGGTTCTTTCTTCACCATATTTGTTGAAATATTCAATTACTAGTTTGGAGAGCAGTCTTAGAGGGTCAATATCCTGGAGGATATTGCTTTGTTGGTTGGTGATAGGCAGTAGATATAAGGATTCCATGGGCTAGTATTTATAGCCAACATTATTTGCCTTAGTATAAGTATGCTTCTTCTCATTTCCAACCATCTTAAGAGGAGAAATTAGTAGTCCAACAATCCTGACCCTACTCATATTCAGAAATTGCATGGAAACAAAGACTTCACCTTACTTACTAGTAATGGAGAATGCCAGGACTAATGAATTACCGAAATGTAGTTGGAAACCCAAGCTTGAGGGAGATGGAGGTGTCAACATTAATATCATGAACTCCATCGGGTATACTGTGTTGAGTCCACCAAGAAAGGTACTGGTTTTCTTATTATTCATAGCATGAAGAGTTACAACAAGCTCACTCTATACATCTATAGGTGTACATGTATTTATAGTCTTTCTATCACAGTTTCAAGAAACTGAATTCATTAATTAATTTACGGTTGTTTGTTTCAACAACAACCAGATTCTAGGAATCCATCCATATCGTTGCACAAGTTGTGGAAGAATCACGATCACCTAATCGACAAGTTGTTGTCACAGTTTAACATACTGAATACCAAGTTGTGAATGTCGTTGGGCACACTAATAATGTTCATCTTGCATTATGATAATAATCCATCAATATTTACAATGCCATCAAGTTTTTTCCCCTCTTCATCCACAGAAACAAAACCTTGAATTGATAGCAGTAACTCTTTTCATAAACCCTAAACCAGAGGCTCTTTCACTAACTCAAAAGCGTTCTCTGTCAAGCTCAGTTCTACACTAGAATCTACATAACTTTTATGTCCATCTTGGTATTCCAACATGAAAGGTAAGAATCTACATAACTTTTATGTCCATCTTGGTATTCCAACATGAAAGGTAAGAGTTTGTTCCACAGAGATCAGACTTAACTTTGTTTCTCACACAAACATAGACATGTCACCTTTTTGCATAGGTGTACCAGAGCATTATTAACCTTGGTTGCAACAGTTAATGTTCTCTGATCATTCAGATGGATTTCTTGTGACTCCTTTCATTAAAGCATAGGCAAATGATTTAAGATGGAAACCATAAAACTACATATTTAATGTAATAATTAGTTGGCTGCGTTGATTTATAGAGAGACTGAATTCATTGTTTTTTTTTATTTTTGTTGGTAAATGGAACAACGTCTGAGTGTGCTGCCCAATAGCTTTCCCATCGAATTCTATGCATCTTTTTTGCAAGATGTCAAATTATATGCATCTTTTGCAAGATGATAATCCCCTGGAAACTGACTAAGAGTGAAAACAACAATAGTATGACTAACAACAACCATTTCATCAACATGTTGTAGTGCAAGACAGAGTGGGTATTTAATCTATTTAGATAAGAAAAATCAATTTACTATTGATTTCACCAAATTACAATTCAATAGTTGTGAATGATGTTGACGGCTATCATCGACCATCTAGATAGGTTACATAAACTGTTATCATTGGCCAGCTTGGTGACATGGGCAATTTCTAAAGGAGTCTCGAGGAGGGTGACCGGAGCTCTTCATGTTAACTATTCCGGTTTGATTATGAGATATTCTTCTTAAGTGTTCCAGTCTCATCAGAGCACTTTCCATTAACTTTAGCCATGACTTCAGAGCAGTTCAAATTAACTTCGTTGATAACTTCAGAGAAGTTCACACTAACTTTACCAATCAGAGGACTTCCTTTTAATCTTGCCCAAGGCACCAGAGCCGTTTCTTTCACGTGTTCCGATCTCATTGGAGATGTTTGCATTAACTTGGTCGATGATATCGATGAAATTGCTTGTAAGTGCTATGATTGGGAACTTCGTGCATTTTGGTACCTTGGCACTATTAAAAAAGTTCTCATTTTCATGGCATGCAATTTCAAAATGATTTAAATTTAAATTTAAATCCTTTTGTTAAAATTAACTTATTTAAATTTAATTTAAATTAATTTCTTTAAATCTAAATGAATGATTCCATAGCCCAAGTATTATTTCAGAGGATAATGTTATCTTCTTTAATGATCATGGCAACCATTTAAAAATATTAAACTTCAAAAACCCTTTTTGAAGGAGGAACAACTTACTTAAGCGGTTTTGTTTGGTAGCGTGGAAGCGGAGCGAGGACATTTTGACCAATCACCTTAGACCTTATGCAAATGCCAATGGAGGGAAGTTTAAAATGCTTGTAATTTTCTCGTACGACCTCCAATTGGAGTGTCACTTTTTGCATCGCAGAGAACATGGGGAGGCACTTATGGCGAGCCAACTGACCATACCATTCAAGCATCTCTTTTGTATAACATATCATTCAAGCATTTCTTCTGTATAACCACTGATGAGGTTGGTTTTGCGAGAAATCTTAGGCAATCTGTTTTGGTACTTTTGGGCATCAGATTTAGATTTCGTGAGTTGTGTTGGAATTGTAATAGTAGAAATCATACGATTTCCTTGTTCCTAGAATAAACATTCACTTTGAAGAACGCCAAAAGATTGTGTTCAAAGACATTTTTTAATGAAATTTTGGGTCCCATTTTGGCCGTTGCGTCACCTAAATAAAGTTTCATCTGATCCTGCGTCATCTATGATGTATAGGTTGTTTGTTCGTTCATTGAAGTTGAGGTGATGCATAATTAGCACGAAATTATAAATCCGCCAAAACAACAAACTAACGTTCATAGTAGTGTAGGATTTGGGAGGACCGAATTTCTTCCGAAGTGTGTTTAAGAGCCAATGTAGGACCAATAGGTGTTGTGGTTAACCTATCTAATGCTAGATAGTACTTTCACAATCATGGTTTAGTCATAGAACTAAGAAACACAAAGTAAACAAGCTGGTATAGTATGTGTGATGAAAGTTGTTGGCAACATAAACAAATTTGACTATGGCTGCGACATGAAGTAGGTTAGGCGTGGTAGGTATCAATGATAAAATATACATTTAGGCATAGAAAGATTAGTGATCATAAATGATAGGAGATCGGCTGACGACGCGAAAAATAAGGAACCGAGTTGGAGGAGGATATGATAGGTATTTAAACGAAGACATGTTTTGATGATTGGGTCGATGTCGATGAGGGAATGAAGATCATCGTCGACGCGCTCAACGACGACGAGGGGTCGACATCCTTTTGTTGGTGCATTAGCGATAGGATAGGGAAACTTGTCAATGGGCAATGCATTGGTGAAGGAGAGATGAACCTCACCGATGTGCAATGTATCGGGGAAAAAGGAAGGAGCATTGTCGATATGCGAAGCATCGATGAAGATGAGAGGAATTTAGTTGGTGAAAGACATGCACGCGGTGAAGATAACCGCGTGAACATTACCGATGTGTCGTTGTTGATTATGTGAACTTCGTTGGTGATAAAGACATGTGTCAATGAGGTTTAGCGGAAGTGCATCGATGTATCATCCAAGTTCGAACGAAGGTGGGCTATGTATCGATGAATAAATCACTAGCGGACCAGTGTGTAAGTGGAAGAAAGGATGTGTTCGCCAGTGCACTATGTATCCACGAAGGAAGAGGGAACTCATTGAAGTGCATATCGATAGTCGAAGTGATCTGAAGAGAAACTGGAAATGGTAAAGTGGGAAGAGTGGAAGAAAACTTAGGCTTAGCCATTCGCATGAGAGAGAGAGAGAGAGAGGATTCTGGTAGGAAAATTTGAAGGGGGGGCCAATTTCTTGTCTTAAAGAGATGATAAGAGAAGAAATTTGGGAGGTTGTTGTGCGTGTGCAACAAAACATCTCTTCAACTTGTGTGAGCATTGTAAGGACTTGAGGTTGTGATCTTGAATCCATATGGTTTTGAGTTGAAAATCTGTGACGAGTTCTCTCTTTTTTACATCTCATGGACATTGGACTTGTATTTGTATTCACTACCTAAATTCTGGCATAAGACTCTTCACACACATTACAGGTTTGAACGTTATCCAATTGATCAATCCTATAATGAAATTTTCGATGTGCAATATCCATATCTTTAAGTACCATTGGTATATTTTCCTCAATTTGAATTTATTTAATTGGGACTATCTTAGCGATTTGAATTTCTTCATTTGGGACTATCTCAATATTTCCTGCATCAATTTTTCAATGAGAGTTAGACATTGAGCTCGGACATAGATATCATGTAAAGTTATTTTTTTCATGGGATTATCTTTTTCTTCAAGTTTTGCATCTAGTTCTATGATTATATTGGATCAATTTTGTTTTATTTATTGACATGCTCTTTGTTGTCTATAATTTTTTTTTTTTCCATTCTTTTTGTTGATTAATTGTCATTTGTTGTGCCTAAATTTGTCGATATGCTCTTTGTATTTTTATATTTCATTTTCTCTATTATTGTTGTTGGTTAGTCATCATTTCTTGTGACTTTCTTTCTTGATATGCTCTTTGTCATTCATAATTTTTTTTTTGGCTATTCTTGTTGTTGGTCACTTGTCATTTGTTGAGACTTTCTTTGTTGATATGCTCTTTGTTGTTCACTTTTATTTTTTCTTTGATCTTCCTTTTGTTCATCAAT
>CBVK0101923019.1:0-14341 GCA_900067695.1 Picea abies
CCCATCAAAGTACTTTTTTGACAGGTACTTCTTCTTGAAGTATTTCTCAATTTTTTTCCATGACAAGTCTTTCTCATGGACTCCTTTCACATTATTAAGGTCTTCCCACCAAATGGAATATTTCCCATTCATATTGAAAATGGCTATCCGAGCCTTTAATTTTTCAGAGTAGTCATGGTCTCTGAAGTACTTCTTCAAGTTGACTATCCAAAATTCCACTTCTTCCCCCTTCTTAATCTCTCCATCAAAGGTGGGTGGTTTAGCTTTCTTGAATTCTTTAGGGTCACAACTCTTGGAATGTTTTCTCTTCTTCCCTTTTGTTTGAGAATGGGAACTATTTTTACAACTAGAAGATTCCTTGGAGTTGTCAGTGTCCTCAATGGAGGAATCTTCCATTGGATGTCTCTTGTCTCCATCTTGGGCCTTCTTTGAGGTGCTCCTCCTGGTGTGGCCACTTTTAGTACCATACTTCTATATCTCATGTGGACTTGGAGTTTTCTTAGTATGATTCTTGTCTACATGACTGGAAGCTGGACCATGTTGCAGTTGCCTTTGTATATCTGGTAGACGTTGCAATAGGACTGCATTAATTTATGTCTTATTTTCCTGATCTTTGATCATCCTTTCATTGTCAGCCTTACAACTCTGTAGTTATGCCATGAGGATTCTTACAGTGTCAACCAAATTTGGATGGTTTTCTACCAACCTCCTTTCATCAGATTCTAACTCTCTATTGTGGGAGCTCTCCCCCAACTCCTGATGTGTCACCATCCTTTATGTTGTAGTTCTCATGTTGTTCATTGACTGCTTGAGTGTAGATAAAAAAAAATTATGTTAGTTACTAATCTACCAATTCATGAACAACACATATAATTTCAAGGTGAAGTCAATTCTTTATTTGGAAACATTAGCCACCTACAATGCAGACTTCCAAAACATATATCAATCAACATAAGCGGTAAGGTAGGGTGTTACCCCATAAATTATCTAATAATATTTTTATGCGACTCATGCATGAGCCCAAGCAGGCCAAGTGTTGTTTCCATGCTCTGATACCAATTTGTAACACACCCAACCCCTAAATAGACTTTCTAGGGGTGGGGAATCAAATTTTATCTTTCCCTGATTCATTTTCAGTCCCTTACTTAAGAAAAACCCTCTTAAAGGGCTTCCCTGAAACTTACATCTCTTACTGTGCACTTGAACCAGTTAGTAGGGCCTTCCTTGTGACCTCAAGATGAAAACTAGGAGCTAAGAGAATGTGTTAGCAAAGGTTTCAACACTTCATAATTTCCTGGACTTCAGGAGTTCCAAAAGTGTTTTCAAATTCTCGTATCATCAAAAAATGGAGGGGATCAACGGTTCACATCCTCTGCCAATATCTATGGTTAAAAAGGGGGTTTTGGTACTCGGCATTGAACATACATTTTTCCCAATCCCTGAAGTTTTGTAATATCACCACGTTCCCCTAGCCCTTTGGTGATCAGATATCGTCATTAGACTTTTGGCCTTCAGCGATAAATGATTCTCGTTGAATCTTTATTTTTACCATACTATGAACAAACTCTCAAACTCCCAATATCTTGCCACATGGCCTTATCCCTTCCACGTTCAACATTCAACGTTTGGTGTTGGTCATTCCTAAATTATAACATGCCCCAAAATCCCCAAACTCTCGAAGTTACCCATAATCCTGGAGTCTCATATATGTCACCATCCACGTTGGCTAGGCGGGCACGAACCAGGAATCGACATGCAGCAAGGGTCAAGGGGTGGCAAGTGTCCTTGATAGGGGATGACACGTGTCATTCTCTAACAGGTACAATGGGTATGTGAATTGTCCAAAACTGGGTGACACATAGCACACGTAGAACGGGTCCATGTCACTTGGGATGATGTCAGTGAGCCACGTCATCCTAGACTGATAACTTCTCGGTCCTTTAATCTAATGGTACACAAGATCCCATGCAAACCCATAGATCTACAATTCTCATTACTTTGCGACTTCGACTTCTTAGCTTACCGAATCCTCTCGATGAAAATCCCCAGAAGAGATAAGTCTTTGGAATACATGATATTGTGCAACATGTCCTTTTTGACCAACGATCAAAATTGATGTCGATGAGTACATACTTTGTAAATTATTGGTCGGTTTCCGTCGGAGTATAGAATCTTTAGACTATGGGATTTCTTGCCACATACCCCCTCATCCAACGGTCCTAGTTAAACGGTCAACACTTGACGAGGAACAAGTAGGGGCCATGTGTCACTCTATGACACGCTCCCGGTTAGTTGAGTAGTCGAGGGTGGGTGCCTTAGATTGACAGTTCTGAAGGATCCCAAAGGATCTGAGGATCAACGGTCCACATTACTTTGACAATTCAACATTCGGGAGTTCAGTGAGTGTGTCTCTCGGCTTTCCCTCTAGACCACACCAGATATATAGACACATTTCCCTCCAGTTTCAACGGTCCATGTTAACTCCACGACTATAGCCTTTGAGAGTTTTGACACTATACCATTCGAAATCTCCTGAAGTAAGACTTCATCAAAGCGCTTAATGCCTCCCTTCCTATGTCTAATCTAATGGCTGAGAGCGATCCATACTAGATCCCCAGATCGACAGTCCTCATTGATTTGTGACTTCGACCTTTGGCTACTTTCAAGGATTGTGGAATCACAAGTCCTGAAGTCCCGAAGCTAAATGAGCTAGCTCCTTTTGAACTAGCGCAAGGTTCCTAGGCCCTGGTCATATGGTTCTTTTGGGGAAATTTAGGGGCTAAGCGCAAATCCTTTTTTGCAACAAAGGGGTTAAGAACATGGGCATGAGCCCTCGGTCAGATGGATGATTATCCTGAAGGTAAATGCCCATTCCTTCTCAGGTAAAATTTAAAGGATTTGCAGGACTTAGGCATTTCAGTCGATCCTACCCCAACTCTCCTGCGGAATCACATCCCATGACTCTCTAATAGTTAAATTGAGATAAGTCCAAGATCACATAGATATAACAATTTATAGAAATCAAAGATAATTTCTAATAAATGTTCAATTACTGAGAGACTGAATCATAAACACAGACATTTCATCATCACATCCAATATAATACAAAGAGTATGAAAATACTTATCAGATCTGGGAAATATGAAGCAATTGCTAAAAGGGGTGTTTGTTTCCTCCCAACCATAGGTACAGTCACTTCTACTAGATTTACCATTGGCCACCCTCGATCTAGACCATGATGCTCTGAGAGAGATTCTTTCTCTTTGCTCCACAATAGTCATGGACGAAGGTTACTCTCCTTCTCCCACAAGAACTTGGCAATTGGTTTTTTCTACTTCAAAAAATGAGGTTTGCACGAGTACTTCCTCAGTCAGTCATCAACCTCATTTATCATCTTGTAGCGAAACCCTTCCCATGGCTTCTTAAATCCATATTGAGCTTACTTCTCAGCTTTTTCCTCTCAACTTCATAATTGAAGTCTGTTCACTTTTCTTCTCAGGAGATTTTTTTCTCTACTCTGTTATCTCATAGATTTGTCTCTGTCCCCGAATTACCTCATTTCTTTCCTTCCTTGGCAAAGTTGTGTGGGTCCAAATCTCAATTTGTGGTCAGGCATGTAAGCCTTGCAGATGGTACCCTACCACCTCTCCTCATTAACTCTTGAGGATGTCCTTCTAGCTACTAGCCTGGCTGGTAATTCATTTATGGTCAGAGGACTATTGAGAAATTACACCTAGTAGGTGCTGATCAGGTGAGTGTCATCTCAACCATACTTGGTTTCCCTTCACCATCTTTCTCATAGCATCCATGGTCTATCTTGGAAAACTTTCCCCCTTTCATCATTTATGCAACGCATATTCAAATTCAAATTCTATTAATAACAAAAAAAATCATACATTGACCCTTTTATACAAAGGTTCATCAAATCAAACATTCATACATATTTAGTCTGCCATAGTCTCTTGGCCAGTTATAGTTATATTTACAAACTGGGGGAAACATGGGTATTAGATGTCTCTTGAAGAGACGTGACTCTTGAACTAACTAACCCATAAAACATGTCTGACTAGACACAATGGGGATTTTTTTTCAATTATAAGTAAAATACCAATAATATAATATTTTTTGTTGAGTTGACTTGTATAATATAATTATAATAACCTTTTAAAGGTTTGACCAAAACAACTAAAGAAGAATATCTTTCATAGTTACACCAAATATATTAACACCTTGAAGATGTGGAGACACTATCTCATGGGTAAAATATTTGAGCTGAGAATAGACCATTGTGGTCTCAATATTTGTTTGGACAACCAAGTTTAAATGTTAGACAAAGCAGGTGGTTAGAATTCCTCAGTGAGTAAGACTTTGATATAAAGCATATTAAGGGTAAAGAGAATAAGGTGGCTTATGCACTCAGCAGGAGAGTGCATAAGATGTATGTTATAGCCATTAGCATGTACCAGACAGATTTGAGAGACATAATCATAGAAGCTACAAAGTCAGATCAACACTATGAGGAATTAAGAGAAAAATTACAACAATGTATTTTGCAGTAAAAACTTGAAGAGTATGAGCTTAAAGAGCATGGGGTTCTCTTTTTTAGGCGCATATTTTATGTGCCTGACTCACCAAAGTTGAAAAATATAATATTGAAGGAATTCCATAATGTGCCTTATGTCGGGCACCCTGGTTATCAAAAGGCAGTAGCAAGTGTTAAGAAGCAATATTATTGGTCATACATGAAAAAATAGGTTGTTTATTTTATTGTTATATGCCTTGAATGCCAAAAGGTTAAGGTTGAGCACATACATCCAAGTGGTTTACTATAGCCATTACCCATTCCTGAGTGGAAGTGGGAAGTTATAACAATGGATTTTATAACTAAGTTTCCTAGATCAACTAAGCAACATGACTCCATCATGGTGGTAGTGGATAAGCTCACTAAAGCTGCCTGTTTTGTTCCAATGAAGTCAACTTACAAGGTAGCTAATATTGTTGATATCTACATGAGAGAAATTTCTAAATTTCATGGTGTACTGAAGGCAATTATGTCTGACAGATATCCCAAGTTCACTTCAAATGTTTGCAAGGGATTATTCAAGGGAATTGGGATAAGTCTAAACTTTAGCATAACATATCAACTAGAATCAGATGGAAAAACAGAGAGGGTAAATTAGGTAATAGAAGATATGCTAAGGATGTATGTGATGGATAAACCATCAAAATCAGAAGACTACTTGCATTTGGTAGAGTTTTCTTACAACAATGGGTATCAAGAATCTTTAAAGATGAGTCCATTTAAATCATTGTATGGTAGAAGGTGCAACACACCTATGAGTGTGGATAACCCAGCAGACTGCGCAGTGGTTTGGCCAGATTTGTTGCAGTAAATGGAAGAGAAAATGGTAAAAATAAAGAAAAATTTAAAAGTTTCCCAAGACAAACATAAAATCTATGCAATAAAGGCTGAAATTTTAAACAATTTAAAGTGGGTGACCATGTGTTCCTAAAAGTAAAAGAAATATGAAGTTCCCTAAAGTTAGGAAATTTCTCTAAGATAGCAGCACAATATTGTGGGCCATTTGAAATCCTAGAGAGGATTGGTCTTGTTGCATATATGTTGGCTCTACCTGCATCTTTGAGTATTCATAATGTATTCCAAGTTTCCTTACTTAAAAAGTATGTACCTTATGTTAATCATCTCATTGATTGGAAAGTGATTCAAGTGGAGCAAGAGGGAGATTTCTAAATCATGCAGTAGGACTGGTAAAGGTCCAATGGACCTTTTACGGTCCCGAAGATGCAACCTGGGAACAAGAAGATGTTATGTAAGCATAGTATTCACATCTCTTTGAGGAATTTTGAAAGTTTTGATTATGCATGTGTATGTAATGCACTAAGGACCATGCATAAATAAGGGGGAGGGGAATGTAATACCCCTAGGTTGTAAATTTAAATATAAATGTGTATATATATTTATATAAGCTGGTGATTTGTTGGTATCAAGTCTTGGATTCAGTTTTGTGCACACATTCCATAGTTGGTGATTGTGTGAGGATTGTGCATCAAAGAAAGAATGTGAAAATTTCATAGTGTAGTGTGCATCTCTGTAAGTGTGCGAGGATGGTGCACTAAAATAATAATGCACACATCCCAGTGTTTTGTGCACACCAGATTAAGCATGCAGTTTTGAGGCCAGAGAGCCTTTGTATATATGTTTTTGTTTTGAGGTTGGTGAGCCTAGATGCAAAAGGCCACTACGTTTGTATTGTAAATGTAATCACCCTCAAGATTTTTAATATAATCACATCACTGTGCACATAATCAACTCAGACAAAAATAGATGGGGGGATAAACTCTACGAAAAAGGAAAAAGGGGGAGCTTAAGTTAAGGGAATATTTTATTAATATTTACGAAAGTTTAATTTATGGATATGTATTTATCCTAAGTTTCCAAAGGATGGGAATGAGTTTCCAAGTGGATAAAAGCTATCCCTAAAGGTGACAAGTGTCAAGTTATAACCATGCAAATATATATTGTTGGACTTAGTGTAATTCAGGGATTATCACTTCGGGATCATTCAGACGAAATTCCTCTATGAAGAAATACATATTTTGTTGTAACTTACTATCATTTCTTAACTCGGTTCTTGGGAAGAATTTTTATTGTCGAAGAGACGGGTTGTCAGGCACGCGAGCATTCTCTCCAGGTGAGATATTTGTTGTTGAAGAGGCGGGTTGTCAAGCGAGTGACCATTCTATCCAAGTGAGAGTTTTCTGAGAATTGTTCCCTGGTGCATTGGGAATTAGATACAAGGCTCTGATACTTCTTTTCCGGCTTGTTGTTGAAGCTCTAGAAGGGAAGTGGGGCAATCGAAGCATTGTTGAGCAGAGAAGGGGCACACTTCTTGGGGTGGGACATACATGTGGGGAATGAGGGACTGTAGGATAGTTGCAATAGTTGGCACCTTGGACCAAGTATTTTTTTCAATATCATACCATATCCTCGTAATAGGAACCCTTATCCAGCCAACACATGGCCCACTCCTTCAAGTGTTTACCAACTCTATTATAGAGGTTTATGCACTATTTTGAAAAAATAATTAGGGACACATGGAAAAGGGGTAAGTGTTCCTATCCAGGTCTTACAACAATATTCCCTTTACATGTTACTTAGATACAAGTACATACATTACATACTCCATCATATGGAGACACTAGGTACAAGCTTAGAAAGCAATGACTAGGTACCACTACAATACTTCTCTTAAGTACCAACTCTAGGTAAGATACAAGTTCAAAGTTTTCAAGGACCAATACATTGAATAAAAACATGACATCATATACTTGCTACAAATACAAAGTGTGAATCACATTACAATATGGTCAAGTATGCTTTATTCATAACAACTCAGAAAATTTACCTTATTTTCCACAATCATCTAACCTCCATTGCTATCACAAGAACTATTACCAGCTTCCCTTGGACCAAAATCTAAGAAACTCTCGGTTGTATTTAGGAAAACATCTCTGCCCTTCTTGTAGCAATCTCACCATTCCCTCTCTAAAATTCAGTCTACAATCAACCCTTGGTTTCTTGAGCGAGAACAATTTTAACTCCCGTGATATCCAACCACTAGTTATTCACTCAGGCAATTCACTTCTATCTCAGAACCAAAGTGTCCATGCTCCTGCATTCACTTGTATCACTTTTATCTCGAACAACATACCAGTTGTGAACTAACCATACCTTTGGGATGAACATTGGTACCGCATAGATTCACTAAGAACCTATTGTACTCTAGGGCCTAACATTAACTTGATTGTAAAGACTAGGCAGCTAACCATCCTATGGACATGTTTTCATCTACCAAGACACCCAAGTACCCAATCATGATGCCTACTAGTTCTTTAGGAAGATAGTCTAGATATGAGATGTATCCAAGTCAATCTTACATTCTCTACAGGTTCCAATGAGGACCTATAGTGCAACATTCATCAAACAATATTTCATGAAGAAATAGTTGGAGGTAACAAAACATGCAACTATAATTCCCTTCTAACCAAAATATAGTCTACCAAGTAGAACAAGGAATGAAATTTACATCACAAAGTATTTTCATGTAGGACTACAAAACATTAGCAAGAGAAAATGACACACATGACGAAAATATTTTCTTCCTCCTCTGGAATCATGCAGATACTTGGTGTCTTCGTATGGATTTTCTACATCTATGTTCAATCTTTGTCTTGGATCTCCATACCTCCCATGTCATTTTTTAGAGTCGTTAATTCTAAAAAAATAACTTCACTATCATATTGAGTTAGCTATATTCAATAGGTTTGTTAACTCCAATGAATCCAAGAATTGAAAATTACAAAGATAAACTCCGAACATTACCGATACTTTAAAGACATTTTAACGAGAACCATCACATGTCTACACCAATATCTATAAGAAACATTTGGTCCAATCATCTGATCATGTTGTTGAAAAAGTGGCTTTGGAGTATACTAAAGGCTACTTCCCTACAACAGGTGTTCGAGAGTAGAACAATTAGCCTCTTTGCATCAGGTTGGAATAACTAGTGGAAGTGCAAAAAGTGACGAGGTTGGAGATAAATGGAAACGTTGAGACTAATACCTCCACCACCCTATCGGTTCGGGTTGGGGACCAACATGACCAGTTACACATAGTGGCTAATCATAGGGCTCAAATGGATCAAATTCCCCCATGAATATTCTACATCCTCCAACCTCAACATCCACCATGCAACCATGGAAAAACTATTCACTACCCAAGGTATCCCCTTGTGGACTTTTGTCCAGTATGTCATAGAGTGGAAAAAATCGTTTCCTATTCTTGGACCTTCTACACCAGGATCAACCCTTGTTGGACCTTCTGCACCAGGATCAAGAATGACTCATCTCATAGCTCATTGACCATTTCTCTCATATGCCATGGTACTACAATGTTTCCCATGTATTCTATGACAATAGGGGGCTCCATTCTAGACTTGAATTTCATTGGGAACAACATCATCGAGATCTCGTTGCTTTGCATTTCCAATGCCAAAATTCTTTCCCTCCACGGGTCTACGGTCGCCACTTCAAAACTAGTGCACTTCTTGATCTTTCCATCCTCATTTGCTTTTTATTTGATTTGATTCAACCTTTCTACATATATGGGAAAGAACTTTAGCACGGGCTTTTGTAAGCTACCAAATGTAATATAATATGAACAAACATGAATATTTAGCAGATATCAATGGAACAACAAAATATGAGAAGAACAACACCAAAAATAGTACCTTTATTCAAAGAAAGAAATGTTCACTTGCCTCTTCCAGGGGGAGACCTCCAACAGAGAAAAGATTTATTACAATAATTCTCAAGAAAGGATTTTGCATGCATCCTACTCTTATTTATACTAATTATATCTTCTAAAGAACATTCTAGAGGAAGATCTTTCTAGAATCAGAAGCTTCTATTAGGTCTTCTTACATTGACTTGTTCACATTTATTAAATAGGCCTTACTAACTAATGTCATCCTTTATTACGTGGAAAACATATTTAGGCTTTATTAACTAATGTCAGCCTTTATTACATGGAAAATATATTATTCTATCTATGTGAGGGGTTAGGTCCCTAACATGCCATCCCCCTTGAAAAAGAGACTTGTCCTCAAGGCTTAAGATGAGGAAACTATTGCATAATGGTAGTCGGTTCCCAGGTGGCATCTTTTGGTGGATTATCCTTACATTGAATCAAAACTTCCTTGATGGTGCGTTGATTGAGTCGACACTATCTCTAGTCCAATATGGCTTGTGGTTGCAACCAAATGGAACCTTCTTCATCCAACTCTGGTAAGTTGGTCTGGGTGTGGCATTTGGTGCCAATCACTTTCTTCAGGCATGAAACATGAAAAAGATGATGTATCTTGGAGTGAGTGGTAAAAGCTAACTGATAAGCCACTGGTCCTGCGCATTTGATAATAGTATAAGGACCATAAAATTTTGGTGCAAGTTTCTGAGACTGTTGGGATTTGAGTGAAGTCTTTTTGTATGTTTGGAGGTGGAGAAACACATTATCCCCTTCAAAAAAATGACATTCAGAATGACCCTAATCTTCCTGTTGCTTCATGCAATTTTGAGCCATTACAAAATTATCTTTGAGACTACAAAGATTGTTCATGCAGATGGTAAGATTGTGGTCAACCTCTTAAACCTTGGAGACACCTGACATGTATGGGAGAACATATGGTGGCTTCTATATGTGGACTTCTTCAAATGGAGTCATGGGAATGGCGATATGATAAGAGGAGTTGTACCACCATTCAACTAGGGGTAACCAATGAACCCACTGCTTCTGTTTGGCCATCAGTCTGGGGATGATAAGTTGTGCTAAGATGCAATTGAGTTCCCTAGAGTCTAAATAGTTCTTGCCAAAAAATGTTGGTAAAAGTGGGATCATGATCAAAAACAATAGAATGAGGCATTCTATGGAGTTATCCATAAAAATTTGAGACATTGTGGATGTTTTGAACGGGTGTTGAAGAGCACAGCAATGAGCATATTTGAAAAGATAATCCACTACCACCATCATGACTGACTTATTTCCTAATTTGGGTAAGCCAACAATGAAATCCATGGAAATATCCATCCAAATAGTAGGTAGAAGCGAAAGTGGTTGGAGTGTACCAAGAGGTTTGAAATTCACGCCCTTATTGTGTTGACATGTATCACATTCGGCTACAAAGGCATTGATGTATTGTTTCATACCATCCTAGAAGAAAGATCATTTGACCCATTCATAAGTTTTGGTAAAACCTGAATGGTCTGTTGTAGGTGATGCATGAAACTCGGAGAGAATATTGGGTTTAAGGGTTGATTGTTTGTTTAAATACAAGTGACCTTTATTAGTGAAACTCTTCATTGTTCCAAGATTACCCTGGACAAGTGTGTGGATCCTATTGAATTTTTTGGATTAGGGTGGAAATTTTGGGGTCTTAAAAACATTCCTGTCGAACAACCTGAAGCCATTCTGCTGCAATGAATGAGAGGGAAAAGAGAAACCCTTTGTCTTCATGTTTCCTAGAGAGAGCATCAACCACCACATTTTCTTTTCCCTTCTTGTAAACAATATCATAATCATATCCAAATATCTTGGTCACCCATTTTTGTTGCTTCGGGGATGAAATTTGTTGTTCCAAGAAGTACTTGAGGCTTTGATGATCTGTTTTAATTTGGAATCGTTGTCCCAATAGATAAGGGTGTCAGAGATCCACTGCATGAAAATAAGCCAACATTTCCTTTGCATAAATCGATTGGACCAAATGTCGGTCTGACAACTGTTTGCTGGTGAAAGCCAAAGGTCTTCCATCTTGCATGAGGACTTCCTCGATTCCTCTCTCGAATGCATCATATTCCAGAATAAAGGTCTTGGTGAAGTCAGGTAGGGCCAATACAGGAGTAGTGCACATAGTTTCTTTCAAGTCTCGGAAGGATTGGTTAGTTGTTGGAGTCCAACTAAAAGCATTCTTTTTAAGGAGAGTTGTGAGAGGAGATGCAATTTTTCCATAATTCTGAACAAACTTGCGATAATAGCTCGTGAAACCCAAGAAACCACATAGACTTTTAAGACTTTTAGGGCTATGCCAATTCTGCACAGCTTCAATTTTCTTGGGATCCACCCTTACACCATCCTTGCCAACAATATGACCCATGTACTCAACTTCAGAGGTGCCAAAATAACATTTAGACTGTTTAAGAAAATGTTGGTTCTTGGAGAGGAGATGGAGAACTTGATCTACATGGGTGAGATGGGTTGGCCATGTTTTACTATAGATGAGAATATCATCAAAGAAAACTAACATAAAGTGATAGAGGAAAATATGAAAGACATGATTCATGAGACTTTGAAAAGTGGAGGGGGAATTACAGAGACTGAAGGGCATGACAAAGAACTCATAGTGGCCCTCATGAGTGAGAAATATAGTCTTGTGGATGCCTTCCTATTTCATATGTATTTGGTGGTATCTCAAATGTAGGTCAAGTATGGTAAATTATTAAGCCCCACTGAGCTCATACAGAAGGTCATCTATAATAGGAATGAGAAATTTTTCCTTGATCGTAGGTTTGTTAAGGGCATGAAAATAAAGACACATGCGCGAAGTTCCTTCCTTGTTGAGGACCATGATAATAGGGGAAGAATAGGGCATGGTACTAGGACGGATAACAACCACTTCTAACAATTCTTGGACAATTTTATCAATTTCATTGTTTTTAGCAAAGGGATGATGATAAGGGAAAACATTGAGAGGAAGATTTCTTGAGATTAAAGGAATGGAATGGTCATGGTCTCCTCGGGAGAGGGGAGGGCCCTAAGGACTTTGGAAAATAGTGGGATGGAGGGAAAGGATTGATTGAAGGTTAGGGTTTATTGGGGTGTCTCAACTAATTAAATGGAATGGAGTTGGGAAATGATGCCAAAATGACCTTTTTTGACTAACTTTTCAACGTGGTGGGAACTGATGATCTCCGAAGACCATGTTGCAATGCTTTGGAATTTATATTGTTTTCCTTCCTATTGAAATTGCATGGTTAATTCCTTAAAATCCATGGTGATGGAGCCAAGAGTGTGTAACCATTCAACGACAAGAACAATGTCACAACCACCCATGTCAATATCAAACATGTGATATTTTAGGTTATACTGACCAATTTGTATGCTCACATTTTCACAACAGCCCTCACATTACATGGAACCACCATTGGCAATCATGATTTGAAAATTGTTGACAATAAAGATATAGAAATTTACTTCTTGGGAAAGGCGATGATGAATGGAATTATGAGTGTTTCCGCTATCAACTAGGATGATGACTTTCTTATGCTTAATGTAACCAATCAATTTGAGGGTTTGGGGAGAAAAAAAACCTATGAGAACATTCAATGAAATTAGTGGTTCAACTTCAGGAGGATCATAGGGTGGTCTATGATCATTTGTTTTGGGTAGATTTTCTTTAGGTGAAACCTCAATCTCTTCATTAGAAACATCCTCTAAAATGGACATAAATAGTTTTTTTTGTTTACACTTTTGCCCAGGAAAGTATTTATCATCACAATTGTAGCAAAGACCCTTGAGTTGACATTCATCCATTTATTCTCGTGTTAATTGTTGGACCTTGAGAGGAGGGGCCTAAGAAGCAGGGATGGGGGGTTTTAGGCGGGGAACAAAAGTGGGTTTTCTTCTCTAGGCCAAGGTGACCTGTTGTGCCTCCTTGGCATGTTTAGTTGCTTTCAACCAAGTATGGGGGTGAACCATGATAACCTGGGCTTAGATTTCATTCTTGAGGCCATTGATAAAGAATTCCCAGAAGAAGGCATATGCCATGGCCTCCATTCAAAAAGCTAAGTGCTCAAAGGTAGCAATAAAATCTTCCACTGTGCCAAACTGTTTCAACTTGGTCAGACGTCCTAAATGGTGAGTGTATGTGTCAAAGAATTCATACAACTCGGAAACAAACTGTTTCCAAGAAACATACCCTTAGCGTGCATTAAGGCATCATTTCCACCATTTCCATTGTTCTAGATCCAAATAGAGAATGTCGTAATGAAGCTTGGTCAAATCATCAATAATTCCATGGAGGGAGAAATAGTGTTCCATCTGAGTAACCCGGGCTTGTGGATCTGAGCCATCAAATGTGTGCACCTCGACTCGAGGAAGATGGTGGTCATGAGGTAGGGAGTTGGAATGAGGCTGTAGAGGTTAGTTGGAGTCAATATCTTCAGTATAGAGAGGTGGGTCAGAGGAGGAAGGGCCCTTAAATGTTTTCATGAATTGTTGGAGAGTGGAATTGACTTCAACAATTTGGTTATTGATTTGTTCTTGGATGTGGTCCATTTTAGCATGAATGATAGGAATGTAAATATGCACTTTGGCCTGAAGGGAAGTAAGGTCAGTGCTCAATTTTTGATTGGTTTCTTCTTGGTGGGTGGGAGCCATGAGGGAATGATGGATGGGTCCATGGACAAAAAAGAAGATAAGTGATATATACCACTATGATCAGGGAAATGAGAGGAAACCAATGGGATAAATGGGAAATAAGGGTTTCGGGAAGGGTATGGGTCCATAGGGTAAAAAAAAGGTTAACAATGATAGGTATCACAACAATCAAGGAAAAAAGATGAATTTGATGAGATAGGTCTCAAATAAGGGTGCAAACAAAACTCAATTTTTTTTTTACTCAATGATTTTAGGGGCTAAATTTCGCTCATGGGCTAATTTTCCATGGTTTTTCCAAAAATGAGATTCACTATTTTAAAAATGATTCGC